>PVIH01030569.1:0-12015 GCA_004025045.1 Sigmodon hispidus | reverse complement strand
TGGAAATATGCACAAAATGTATTCAATGGTGAAAATTTAAAATTCAATATAAATCTTTCTTGCTTTTATTTTGAATGGATTTTCTATTTGTATAAAAGATCATTTAATTATATTGTCTTTTGTTGGTTCATTTGAGTATATCATGCACAATTCTTTTTACATTTTATATTTTAAAATGAAGATTAAAATTTATAAAGAATCTCCCCACTATCATTTATTTGTCTATCATTTTTAATGAAAGTAAATATCTTTCATTGCTATGGTGATTTTGTTGGATTGATTTCTCTGGAAAAACCTAGCCTAAAAGTTAAAAGTATTTTGTTTTCTAGTGAAAGAAAGGAGTGGATCTGGATGGAAAGAAAGGTGGGGAGGAATGAGAAAATTAGAGGGAAGAGAAAGTATAATCAGGATATATAATGTAAGAAAAAATTATTTTCAATAAAAGGAAAAAAATAAATTAATTAAAAAATCAGGTGGAATGCAAGTTGACACACACATTCCTGATATAAATACATATTATTTTTTTGAGGTTGTTTCATGGACTATATCATCTTCATACACATAATTTCATATTTTAATCTTTCTCCTATAATCATCATCAAGTCAATAGAGAAACACACAAATCTACAAGACAGTCCATTTCTCATTCTTCCTCACACTAGAATTATACATATGAGGCGCCATAACCTCTTTAGGAAGATACTCTCATGTTTCTACTTCTTTATGCTGACTGAATTTAAAATACTGAGAGAACCCAGGAACCCTGTATTAAAGACAGCAGATCTAGCCTCAAAGGATTGTCCAATCCCAAATACCAGCACTCATCCAAGTGTCCATTACACTTACTTCCTCAATATAGTTTGAGTTAGCATTATATTTCAATGGAGGAGCTGTGTTATTATGTTAACTCCTGCTTTCATTTGCTTTTAGTTGTTTTTCTTCCAATATGTTTTTGGGCCTCTCCCTGTAGTCTCAAGGTAATACTTGGCCTTAATCTGATGCTTTCTTCCGTGATGGTTGACTCTGTCCCATGAATTTAATAGGATATTTCTTGACTGAATTATTTTCCCTGAAGTTGTCTTTTCCAGGGCCCCAGGTAGTACATTTAGCTTGTTTGGTCCATTTTCCTGATTTTGCAATATTGTATAAGCGAAAACCCAAGAATATACTGACAACAACTGATTTTAGTTTCTTTTAAAAAAAATTTAAAAGGTACATATAGAATGAGGTTGCAGAGCTCACTTCTAATTTGATTAATTGTAAAATATCTTGCTACAATCCAGCTTATTCATATAGCCAATAATGATTTAACTACAGAGGAACACAACTTTTGTTCAGCATATGCTTACCCATGTGTCCATGTAGCTTATGCTCTTTAAGATATTGTTGTTTATTCTAATTTCCATCCACTAATTTGTGCTCTTCTTGGTTGCAAATGATCATGTCTTTTTAAATTTACTTGCTTATAATTTTGTCTTTCATTTTATCAACAAGGGAAGAGGTTCAGAAATCTGTATATATTTTCATTTCCTTAGAAAACTGGTCCTCAAAATGCTAGAATTCACATCTCTGGTGCATAATTATTGAATCAGAACTTTCAGTCATGATTCATAACTCCACAGGAGGTATTAGTGATAACCGTTAACACCTAGGTGAAGAGCAAAAATTAGAATCTATCTCGTTATTAAAGAAGCCTATACTATAGCGATATAAATTTTACAAAGTAATTATACAACAAATTAATGTGCTTGCTGCATGTGAAGCCTCTTTAGTGGAAATACCAAAACAAACAAAAAACCCCAGCCTTTTAAGAAAGTTTATGCTTAGTAAAACAAAAGATGATAAATATTTTGCTTGACACTTTCTTTTTAAAATATTGATTCTTTTTAGTGTAGACTTATGTTACAAGTAACTATTCTAGTGTTAGAGAGAAGGTATCAACAACTTTAAGAAAAGAACATCTAATGGGACCCTTGTCAAAAGTGAAATTGACATCAACTTTTATATCGTAACCACACTCACTGATAAAATATTGAAGTATATAACTGAAATTTCATGGCGTAAGTCTTAATGATGGTTGGTTGGAAAAGAAGAGGAAGTAAAATGCATACAACTGCAACTTACTATTAAAACCCTTGTGAGTGTAGGCATCATTGTCACTTAAACTGGAAAATAAAAATCTCTAATTAAATGTCTCAAGGTAATTTGCATTTAAAACAATTCTGATGAGTTAATTTAATAATTTCTTTGCGAGCCATATTTGCTCATTAAACATAAAGAAAACTACATAATAAAATTACACTTGAATGTTAGTGAAATGAGAACTTAACTTTAAAATGCACTTCTGATGATTAAACTTCATAGGAGAAAAGTTTTTTTCTTAATACTCATGCTTACACCCATAGAAAAAGAAGATCCTGGCCTTATTCAGAGAAGTCTCTCCTTATAACAAACAGTGATGATGAAGACCCATGGCTGCACAAGATGAATAGCACAAGCACCATTATCAGCTTAGCATAAAATAAATAACTTAAGTCACCCTTGTTAAGACTTCAGGAACAATACACAAGAGGGGCTGGGAAGTGTGTGAGAGTTGGTGGATAATGTTAAGGCAAACAAAAGATTATTCCAGACACTAATATAACTTTTTAAGTCATTAACTCACATCACCTAAATCACAAACCTAATTTTCAATCATTCATTAATACGGGTATAATGGAAAGTTTATAATGTTTATTTTGACATCAAGAAATACTGGAGAACCCTGAGCTTGGCACCATTTCTACAGTGTATACTTATTTTTGTTAGAATATCCAAGCATTATGCAGAAATCAACATCTTTACTACAGATTTAGAAGACCAGTTCTGACGAATGGCAGCACACATAAGCACTAACCTCACTTAAGCATATAGTAACCAGGAAGCTTAAAGTGTAGCATGAAGAGCACAGCATTGAATTTAAAAGACTCCAGTTAGAATACCATTCTGCTGCAGCCTATAAGTTTCATAGTTTCTAGATTTCTGCTACTCCGGATTCATTTATCCATCAAATGGGGAAAATGGACCTTTTGTCTTTAAGTGTGTCTTAGTTATTATTCTTTTAGGTTCTATTTGATCTTAAAGAATGACAACACTTGATAGGGAAATTTTGATCTTTGCTACATTGGGGACCTCTATCTCCTGTGTCTTTTACATTCTTTCTGGCTTTTCATCTTCAGGGTTTTGTGAGCTCTCAGGAGAGGGATATAATAAGTACATCCCATTTAGGAAGGGGTTTTGCAAGTTCTCTTACTCTACACATTCTCTATCTGTGGGTTTCTGTATTTTTTTTCCATGTACTAGAAGAGGAAGCTTCTCTGATGATGTCTGAGCAAGGCACTAATCTATATGAATATAACAGAACGCAGTTAAGAGTCATTTTATTGCTATAGTTCTTTAGCAGAACATTGGTATTTGCATTTTCCCTAGGTCCCAGGCCTATCTAGTCTCAGATTTTTGGATTCTCAGTGTTGGGAATGGGTTCCATCTTATGAGGTAGTCTTAAATCCAGTCAGGCATTGTTTGGTTACTCCCACCAGCTTTGTGACACTATTTCATTAGAACATCTGGAAGGCAGGTTAACATTGTGGATAGACAGATATATAGCTGGGGTGCTGATTGTCTTTCTTCTTTGGTAGTATGTAGATTAATTTCTAGTACCAGAGATAAGGTATTAAAGGCAGTAGCGGTTATGATTATTTGTAGGCATTAGCTCAACTTCTCCATGTTCAATGTGTTGTGTAGGTATTATCTTCCAGAAATAGGACCTTGCCATCCCTTTTCATTTTTATTTGCACTAAGCACATTGTTGAACGAGCTATGTTTGTTTATTTAGAATATCAGGCTCTTGAAAGGATAAGAAGTCATGGATTTGGGATTTAATTAAATACAGAAAAAAGAGCCCTTGAACATTTCCCCAAAGGATTTAATTAACACTAAATAAGTTTGCTTCTTTTAGTTTTGTTTATTTCTGATTTTTAAATCCAAAAATAAACCTTCAAGTAGAAACACTACATTATGTAATGTAGTATTTTAATTTTCAAGATGCAATATAAAATGAGATTACTAAATTAACTTGTAAGAGATTTTATTTATAAGCCAGCTTTATCTCTGGAGGAAGAAAGGCCTAAAATATAGCATATTGTTGATGTAAAAGAAACACTTTTCTCCATAAACTTGAAACCAGTGTTGTTGTTTCATACAGTGGTCTGCAGACATGCCTGTGGAAAAGGCTGTGCCCATCACTATTGCTCCCTAACCTAGTATTCCCAAAAGGAGAGTAAATAAATCTTTTTGGTTTTTGTTAATTTTTGCCACATTAAAGCTCAATGAATCCTTTGCAGATAAAGAAAATTTCTGTGCAATAGAAATGGGGAAAATGTGAAGCCTATTCTGCTAGCTCTTTATTCTTTCTACCTCAGAATTTGGGGTTGGAATTCCAAGTATACAATGGTAGACCTGGTCTGTAGATATGCCCTCTATTCATGGCTTAGAATATGTTGTTTTTAAATTGGCTAAGATTGGATAAAATAAACCAGACATAAGAATAAAGACACCATACCTGACTGACACATATGATCAAAATCAAAAAGGATCTACAGTTAGACAGTAGAATGGCTTCCAGATGCTATGGGACAATGAAGATAGTGAATAAAATGGTAGAAAGGTTCAGTTAGATGGATGATATCAGCAGCACTTGTCTAGTGCACAGGAGAGTGATTGTGTTAAATATTGATGCATCTTGTAGTGCCAAATTTCAAAAAACTAGATTTTCAATGATACTCTGAATGGAAATATGTGGCAATGAATTGGCTAATAATTCTGATGTACTATCCCTCATGATAAACATATATCAAAAATCACAACATATTCCAAAACTATATATAATTTTTTAGACTAAAAGAACCTGGAAACAACGTCGATGTCCCTCAACTGAAGAAAGGTTTAACAAACTGTGGTACATCTACACAATGGAGTACTATGCAGCAGTAAGAAAAAATGATATCCTAAAATTCGCAGGCAAATGGATGGATATGGAAAATATCTTCCTTAGCAAGGTATCACAAACCCAGAAAGATAAGCAGGAGATGTGCTCACTCATTAGTGAACTTTAAATAAAAAGCAAAGCACACCCAAGCTCCAAACCACAACCACTGAACAGCTTGGTATCCGAAGCACCTAGAACTGGCACCTTGGAGCCTATTTTCTCCAGAGGAACACCTGACCCAGTCTTGATATTAGAATGAGTAAATCAGACTTTCCTGGAGTGGATGCTGAACTAAGCCACCTTGGGACCTTGGGAATCTCCTGCTCTTGCTGGGGAGGTGAAAAGGAGATGGGGAGAAGAGAGAATGACTGTGAGGGGCGGGAGGGGGAAAGGAGTTTTAACATGGATAAAAAAAATGAAACAAATGAAACTTTATTCAAAAGTAAATAAAAAGTCAAAAAAGCAAATTTAAAAATTATATCTTTCAAATCAAGTGTTTCTTGGGGATAAGGTGTATATGTATATATATATATATATATTATAGAAAGTTTGAAAATGAAATTGGTGAAAAAGTAATATTCATATTGTTACTTACAGTACTACAAATAAGTAGTATCAAATTTTTATCTATATCCCAGAGTTAAAATCGATATCACAAGCTACAGATGAAGTAACACACAAGGATTATATTTTTCAAAGATGAGTAAGTTGCTGCTTCTGTATCAAAAAGTATTTTTTATGACTGGGTAAATGATGGTGTGGCCAGATTCCTGGTGTGGTTGCCTGAAGTCTTCAAGCTCTAGTTTCAGGGTCTCACTGGAAAGATGTTGGTATATTATTCGTACGAAATTAAAGTGATTATAAAACATACATAAAACAGAAACCATAAGGACAACTGATTTTAGTGGAGAAAAAAGCCATGTATGCTACAAAAAAGCTAAACAACAACCAGTATCACTAGCAGATTTTTCTGATTTCTGGGTGCCGAGTCCACCTAAGCAGGGCTCTTCTTCCTTGTATGTGTATTGAGACATTAGGAGAAAGTCTTGAATGTACCATTGTAAAAGCTCAGCTATCAACAAAAGGCCTCAAGATAAGCTGATACTCCTTTTCAAGAGTTCTCTACCTTTCTTTTCATAAAGACACCAATTTACTGATACTCTTGTCTTTCTAAATATCTCATTTATTCTTGTAATATATCCTAAAGTGTGATCTCAAATGATTTTTCTATTATAATGCTGCATTTTTAGAATTTTACTGTGATTCAACATAGGTTTGGACTGTACATGCAGGAGAGTCTATGGGAGACTGATAAATGCTGAAACTCTCTTTTCTGCATAATAGAAAAAATTGTGAAATGCATTGAAGAGAAGTAGGAGGTCTTTTAACAAGGGAGATTGCTTCATTCTTCTTCAGACAGACTTCCACAGCAGGCTTAAAAGAGACACTCCAGGAAGAAAAGCACCATGCAGGCTTTCAAAGTCCCAAATCTTACATGAAATATTACATTTTTCTCTGCCATATTTTAGAATCATAAATTATGCTAAGAGAAAAGAAAAAGGAATATTTTTCTGAGACAATATCTTATATATCTTACAAAGACATTTAGTGCTTCAATGTGATCCATTTTGTAGAAAAATGTTCATTTTGCATAATTCTAAATCAATAGCCATCTACAACAAAATCATATATTTTTAAATTTGTGTTGATTCTTTTATGTTTATGTGGTTTTCTAATGAGTGTGAAGACATTCTGCAAAGAGTGGATGATTTCATATGGAGGAAGAAGTCTCACTAGACATTTGTTTGTAATTGTATGCTGTAATAGTATAAATTACATGATTCTACATAGCTAACTTTTAAACTAGTCAATATTGACTTAAGTCTATAATAGTTTATTTGCCGGCATAGGGTTTTAGAACTCCCCTTTTAAACCAATTTGGAGTTTGGCACAGGTTATGTCTTTTGAGTTCCATACATAGCAGAAAGTAATGCATAAGCTAAACAGTGTCATTACACAGATACCAAGTAAAACAAAAATGTCTCAAACTATATCAGAAGAAAAGAAAAGTCTTTGTAGATTGTGAATTGCAAATTATGAGCACCAAACACAAAAGCATGTATGTATGTGTGGAGAGAGGAAGGAAAAGAGGAGAAATGGGAAAGAAGGGAAAGAGTAAAGAGAGAGGGAAGGAGAGAGACCAGGACAGAGGAGAATGCTGAACCTGAACAAATATCAGTTTGACTCTGCCACATACCCACCATGTGATACTTAGGCAAAGGATGTAGATGCTGCTTGTCAGTGTCCCAAAAGAAATTGCAAGAAGCTAAACTAAAGAGTTTTGGATTAATGACATTGGCATAGGAGATTTCAAAGCAACATATTATTGATTGTGTATGGTTATTAGTGATCATTCTTATGCAAATCTATACTAAAAAACAACAAGGAAGCAATTAAAAATGCAAAATATTCTATTTGAGTGGGAGAGAAAGAGAGAGAACAAACCACCAGAAAATGCAATGTTAGAGCCAAACCCTGTGCTCAAGGAGACAAAAATCTTAAAGGAAAAAAAATCAATGCTAAATGTAATTATGGTAGTAGAGCCCTAAGGGCATGACCCTACTCAGCTAAGTTTATAACTTATGAAAAGGAATTAAAAGAAAGCTTAAGAAGTGAAGAAAATCAAGTTACTGAAAAGCTTTGGCAAATACAAGTCAAGGTTCTAGTCTTAGCAAACAGAACTTGACAGCTTTCAGTCGTGTAGTTTTGTCTTTATCATTAAGGATACAAGAAAGAAGTTATAGAATCTTCCTACATGGTTTAGATGCCTATAGGCTATTTCATGAGGCTATGAATATAAAGATCAGAATGCTTTGGAGTTCCCAAGATGTTGAAGAGCCATGGGATACCTGCCAAAGTGAGCTGCAGACTGGGTTTAGAAGCAGCTCCACAGATAGAAATGTTTTTCAGTCAACAAAGCAGAAAGAAGTTCTAGTTCTGGAGTACAACTTGACATCAAACACAGAGATGCTAAATGTAGAATTTGTCCTGCTGATTATTAGTCTTGTTTTGGTACATTACTCTCCTCTCTTTTCTCAGTATTTGGAAAGGTAATAAATTTTCTGTGCCATTTTATGTTGGGAGTATATTATTTCCTCTTGCATAATTATTTTATAGATGACTACAATTAAGAGATTTCCCTTGAGTCTCAAAAAGGACTTAAACAGTTTTCAGATATAAAGACTATTTGAAGTTTTGAAGTTAAGCCAAACAAATTTTGCATGGTATGACTACCAGTCAATGGAGGCTGGAAAGTAGAATATGGTGGTTTGAATAAAAAAATGCCCCCAATAGGCTTATATGTTTATTTCTTAGTTGATAAACCCTTAGAATGGATTAGGAAGTGTGGCCTTTTATTATCATGAATCCAAAATCATGATGATCAAATGATTATTTTATTTACTAAAGAAATAAGGACCTGACAAGATTAAAACACACAAAATAATTATGAGAATATTGGATTATAAGTCGAATTCAGAATTCCATTTACTGTGTTGGTGCCTGTTCCTAGCATTATCATTTTCTTTCTCAAGTGATTGTAAGAGTTTCAACCGTGTCTTTAACCAAGCATGTATATTTTAGTATAACAGCAGGAGTCAAAACCTATAGAAGTAAGTACTTCCTAATACTTTTATTTTCTTATCTGTATTACTTTTCATTATTTAGAAAACTTCTTCTGTCCTTTATTCATGTCTTCTCCTCTGCCACTTACTTATAAATTATTATATTTTTAAGAATATAATGTTATAAACAGCCTGTGCAATTTTGGTTTGTACAACTGTGAAGATAATACCTCAAATTTACAAGGAACTTGTTCAGATAATTTAACTTACAACTATGCTATTATATTTGATGAATTCTATTACCTTTGTCTTTCAAAACTGTAGAACTTTTCTCAGATTTTTCCTTTTTCATTTCTAGAAGAGATAATGGGAAAGAAAGGTTAAAATAACAGATTAGTTTTATCACAAGATTCTTTCTATGTTCTGTTTAGGGAATTTTAAGAATTGGAGGGCTCTCTTCAGTGATATTCAAGACACAGCTATCTTCTGATCTATGTTACACATTATATGGACCTAATATTTAGAATATTTAGAATCACTTGTGTACATATATGCATTTCATAACAATTAGTACAATGGAGACCAGGAATTTGAAGGGGACAAGAGATAGACATATGTGACGGTTGGGAGGGAGGAAATGGAAGAAAGAAATATAATTAAATTGTAACTCCAAAACAAAATTTTAAAAATACTATGGGAGCACTAGGATAAAACTTAGCATTTTTGTATTAAATTTCTGGTCAGGCCTAGCCCATAGTTCAAATGACCCTCTCCTGCCTGTGGCCTGGTCTAGCTCAAAGTTCGAATGCACGCCCATATTTGGTCCCAAATAATCACACAAAGGCTTATATTAATTACATGCTGTTCAGCCTATGGCTCAAGCTTATAGCTAGAGAATTTTTGACTATTACCTCAACCCATTTTTATTATTCTGTCTTGTCACCTGGCTCATAGCTTACATATGTGTATATATATATATATATATATATATATGTTTATTATATAGTGCTTCATAGGTGATTGGATTGCATCTCTCTCCAAAAGTGCAAGGGAGCCAACAGGAAGGGAGACAGCATGCATCTGGTCTTAGACTGGCCTGGCCATGCCATGGACATGGGTCCTCAAGCCTAAAGACCACACCATAGGTCAAGGTGAATAATGATTCCCACTATATAGCATCATATGCTAAGTATGATGAGGCAATACTCAGTTCTACGTTGTCAAAATTGCTATAAGACATGTATGTTTTGTTAGTTCTATTATCCCGTGAAAAGTTTTAAATAACTTTCCCAAGCTTGTGGGTTAGGATACGTGCCACTTAACCTAAGTTTGCTCTGCCTTAACCTCAACATTAAAGTTATTGGCACATAGTACAAAAGTAGATTTTGGTAGAAGAAGAGAATTAGACTAACAGCAATGAATTGGGGGATTTCCCAACGAGAAAAGGTGGGAAGATAAAGACATTTTAGAAGAATAGAAAATCCTAGGCTCTGTGGATTCATCAGTTAGACATACGGTGGCATAAGTTATATATAATCAACATAATCTATAAACTTGGTACTATGTGACTTGAAGGTCAACTCTGAAAAGGCCACATGGTTTCCACACTGAAAATCTAGTGATACCAGCTCTGGGAATTTCAGCTGAATAAATTAAAATTCTGGCAACATGCTAGAAAGCATAGGTAACAATGGCCAGATACTGTCCTTATTTGAGCTCCTAGCCACCATCTAACATCCAAAGGAGAGAGATTTCTGGCATATACAGTAGTCAGAAATGTCACAAAACTTTAACCCAACCTGTATTTATTAGTTAATCCATTTGTAATAGTTACTTCAGTGAAAACCATTTAATTTACTATTTCTGAACCCAAATTAAGTCACAGACTGAAATCGTTTATCGAAACAATTGAATTGTGTTTTCCAAATACAGCTAGTGAATGAAAAAATTACTTGAGCAAAAAATGCTGCAAGATGCCTCTTTTTAGACATGGAAAGTATTTACCAAATCTACATTTAAAACTGATAAGTTGGGGAGAATAGCTGCAAGTAGCTGAGAAGAAATTTACTGGACAGCAAATGCCATTTTTACTGTATACGGGGGATAAATATATTCAGTGTTTTGTTTGTTTGTTTGTTTGTTTGTTTTAAAGATAAGAATAGTTCCTAGGTCTGCAGTAACTGAGATCCAAAACACAGGAAAGAAGATCTTTAGATATACATAACTTTTAGAATGTATTATGTTTCCCATGTTAGCAAGATGCTACAAAACAGATAATTCAGAAGGCAATTGAAGAAACCATTAAGTGCTGCTAAATACAAGGATTATTGTAGTGGAACAAGTCAATTGATAAATTAAAACTGTTAATATAACCACTATTGTGGTTTTTTTTTTTAAATATCAAGCAACCCTAGGTCCTATTGGTTCTTCATATAGATAGGCTTTGCTTACTGGTCAAATTGATTACTGTTACAAAAATTATATTTATATATAATATAACAATATTATCCTTAATGATACATGCGGATCTTTTATCAAAATAGAACTAGTGTCTCAAGTTCTAATGTATTAGACACAGGCCTCAAAAATACTAATAGCCCATACTAACATACCATTCCTACACTGGTAATGAAAACAGTAATTTGAAATTATATGTGTTATTACATTATATTTAGATACATAGACTATATTCAAAATAACTATGTAGATTAAAATTGTAAAACATATGGGTTTAAAGATTATTCAGTTTGACCTAAAAATATTCAGTAGCAATGAACCAGGGATGTTTTATCAAGTCTGGATACAAATAAAAGAAGTAAATTAAAATTAGTTTTCATTTTCTTCCAACTACATTTTGTAGAAGATCAAATGTATACATATAAATAATATTTCTTCTTATAAAAATTTAATAAAAGACTTGTGGAAGAGAAAAAACACTGAAAACCATAAGGAATATCATAAAAGAGAAAAAGGACATTAGTGTTGTGTTTTTCCTGGTGACATTATAATTTTTTCAATCCCAAACTGTAAGTATCCAAGTGTTAGAGGAAACAGCAACAATAAATAATTGCATCAATTTACTTTTCATTATTCATTGCCTAAAACAAATGTCTTCAGAAAGAACGCTTTTCACACATTCTTTGGCCTCTTAAAATATTTTCTTAAAATGTTTGCTTGAGAACCATTCACTTAGATATTTTATTTGACTACATTCCCATTTTGGCATTTTTTTTGTCAGTCTTAGAATTCTCATTTGTTTATTATAAATCTTTGTGCTTTATGTTTTAAAAATACAGTTATGTAATCTCCATCTTTAAATGACAATTCAATTAAAACTCATAATAAAAGTTTGTTTGACAAAGTGTT
>PVIH01030568.1:0-12016 GCA_004025045.1 Sigmodon hispidus | reverse complement strand
ATTTATTCATCAACCTTACAAAACTCTTGTTTTCTCCCAAATGTGAAATGATATTTTTCATTGCATTTCATTTTTACCCGTTTGAATAAATGTTAATCTCCTTACCTGTAGGGCTTTAATTTCTAGGACTCATAGGTCTGATGTTAATGACTTTCCAGAATCAACTGTGATTATAGGTCTTTAGTAATGCCTGTTATAAGGTCTTCCCAAAGCATAGTCAAGATTCCTCCTCCACCCCTACAGCTCACAAGAGCTTTTTTCATTGCACTGCATTTTCTGCTTAGAGTGAGAAGACTCTAAGGAAAAGGTTTATAGATTTATCATCTTCTCATCTTATAATTAACACAATAATTGAAAACAGATACCTGTTAAGAAGCTGAGCACTCAACAATTTTAGCCATCAGAGAAATATAAATCAAAACAATATTGAGATACCACCTTATACCTGTCAGATTGGCTAAGATCAAAAACACAAATGACAGCCTATACTGGAGAGATTGCAGAGCAAGGGGAACACTCCTGCATTGTTGGTGGGAATGTAAACTTGTTCAGCTGCTCTGGAATGCATTATGAAGGTTTCTCAGAAAGCTGGGAACCAATCTCCCCAAGGATCCGGCAATACCAATATTGGACAAATACCCCAAAGATGCACATTCGCACTGAAAGACCCTCAGAGACCCCAGCCCCAAGAACTAACACAGAAATCACAGGCTGTAATCAACAAGAGGTAATTTTAATACACAGGCTCCTGTGGGCGATCAGCAGCTTCAGCTAACTGAGCACACAGTACAAAGAACAGTCTTTCCTTTTTATACAGAGAGTCTCATCAGCTTAAACATAAAGACATACATCATATCTCATTAGCTACTTTGAACTACATATAAAATTCCGCTAAGGGGTAATGTTATAAATCATTTGCAAGGTTCAACTTTGGGGCAAGGTTGTAAAGTTTTTGATCCTGGGGATGTTGTGAACATCTGGTTTGGGTTAAGATTAGACACTCTCGATCTCTTCACCTTCCCATGGCCTTCTTTATCTTTAAAAAAAAAAAAAAACCCTTAACTGTCGTTTTCCTGATATACTGAGGCTTTGCCTGCAAGATGACTTCCTGCTAATTGGCCAAATGGCCTTGTGGAAAATTTTCACTGTTTTGATTTGAGGTTGGGGTCTTTCACGTACCTCAACTATGTTCATAGCAGCATTATTTGTAATAGTATGAACCTGGAAACAACTTAGATGCCCCTCAACTGTGAAATGGGTTAACAAACTGTGGTATGTCTACACAATGGAATACTACTCAGCAGCAAAAAAAAAAAAAAAAAAAAAAATGATATCCTAAAATTCGAAGGCAAATGAATGGATTTGGAGAATGTCTTCTTAATATCCTGAGCAAGGTCTCACCCAGAAGGATAAGCAAGGGATGTACTCAATCATTAGTGGACTTTAAGCAAAAACATTCTTTTTCCATTGAAAGATGATGGTTGAATAAAGTGATTTTAAACACACACACACACACACACACACACACACACACACACCAAAAATTCTGGATTGACTCTAGAAAGGTTGTTTAGCAGAATTTTGTGGTGGCCATAGTGCATCCATGGGCGTTAGCTGTGACCTACTGCGCTTCATTTATCTGTAGCTAAGCCTAACCTGGCTTGAGCAGCTTTAGATATTATTTTTTATGTTTCATGTATTTTAGAAAAAAGAGAAATTTTATTACTGTAAGGTTTTTTTGCGTATTCTGAATGTTTTGCTTTGTTATATAATGTTTGATACTGATATTGATAAAAAAGAACTTCTGTTATGGGAGCTAATAGAGAAGACTTGTTTCGATTGATGTGGAATTAAGTTATTTTAAAAAGAAGTTACCCAAATCATAACTGAAAAAATTAATAATAAAAATACCTTCAATGTGAAAAAAAGATAAGAAGCTGAGCACTGGGAAAGTTCCTGGTCCAGCTGAGAGTGGGGGAGGAGACTCTATATGAGCAACAGGATAGGGAGTATGAGGAAAATTCTCACAGTAATGGCTGGCTGGGGCTCTGGGAAGCACACTGAATCAAGAACAGACACTGGGGAACCATCAGGAAAAGAAACTAGGCCCTCCAAGGATAGGCAACTGTCCACTGATGTGGGCAGTATGTGGATCCTCAAGGGGAGAGATCAGACTGTGTTTCTGTGTGTGGACTGGCACCTTGGAGCCCCATTCCTTCCAGAAGAATACCTAATCCAATTTTGATATTAGGATGAGAAAATTGAACTTGCCTGGAGTGGATGCTGAGCTGATCCATCCTGGAACTTCTTGCCCTTTTCTGGGGAGGGGATGAGGGGATGAGAAGGAGGGAGGCTGAAGGCTGACCAGGAGGAATTGGGAGGGGGGAGGGAGGGAGAACAAGAGGATACATGGGGGTAAAAAAGGACTTTATTTTATTTAAAAAAAGAAAAAGAGGAACTCTGTTTTTATTCAATTGTTTCTGTGGAATTTTGTTGATGTTGTTTTTCTTTTCTTGTTTGCGTAGCAGAGGGCAATGGAGTGGAAGTCTGAGATGTGCTAATTTTGCAATGCCTCAGTTGTATAAGCAAAAGGGGCCCCTGGAACTGAGAGTCTCTTTGAGCTTCCCTGTTCCACACTGCAGTTCCCATGAGTATAGCCCTAGGACTAACACTGTACTATACCATCTACTTCTTTCTAGGGGGTCATAGACTAATTCTATGCTCTGTATCTCTCACTCTTCACCTTTTAAAGCCACACTATAAACAGTCTGCCAGCAACAACACAACATTGCTAGGAAAATCGTGTCTCTTCCCAAACTTTCTAGTATTCCATCTCTCAAACTCATGCACACACACATGTGCACACAGATCTACTGTAGACAAGCTGGGCTCTTTTTGAGCTCTCAGCGCTTTAGCAAATAAGACAACAGACTCATGTCTTGACTATTCCTCATCAACTCTAATCTTGGAACTGCCAACTGGACCATGTTTCAGATGCTCACTACTAATCTGTTCTTCCAACTCAAGGCTGATTTTCAACTCCCAATCACTTCATGTTGTTTTGTTCATATGGATTAAATTACTTATTGTATAAACATGGAATTACAACAGCTTAATATATAGTCACCCTTTGAATCTCATCTTTCAGGGTTTGTACCTTCACAGTGACAGATATGGGCAGGTTGGATTAGTAGAGGTAATAAAATAAGACACGTTTATATAATTGAGTGTATGATTCAATGTAAAAAACAGAATTTCATACTTTATGTAAGTATTTATGTGAAATAGTAATTCCAATGTTCTATGTATCTTTTGAGAAAGAATTCTTGTAGAGCTTTGAAGATAGCTGTACAATTAAACATCAGAGTTCAAAGACGCTATGGCTGGAAAGTATGTCAAAAATGACTAACCAGTCTCTTCTTTGTTAGCGGGATTTATTCTACTATGACAAACACCTGACATACACAATCTTAAAGGAGAAAATTCTGATTTTGTCCTACTGCTTTTCAGCTTCGGTCAGTCCAAGGCTGACTAAATGAATTTCTTCGGGCCTGAGGCAAGGCTTTAGAACATAATGTTTCGAGGCTGTTGGCCACCCTCAGGGTGCCAGGAAGCAGAGACAATTATGTTTGTGGGTTGTCTTCTTCCCCTTTTCTCATGTCTGAGGGTCCAGATATTGTGTTCCACTGCATGCACACTTTCCATGAAAAAAAAAAAAAAAAAAAAAAAACCTCTGCAAATGTTCTCACAGGTGCACCTGGCAGTGGGCATTACTAACTTGTTAAATGTCTCTCAACCTAGAAGTTGTGGGTAGTTGGAGTCTGGGCCCTGTATGTCCAGGTTTTTGGCATGTTACTCAAACTTAAAGAAACCATAAGGGGCTTTGAAATTCTGTCCCCGCTCAGAGCAGAGTCAAATGTGAGCAGATTGCACCTCCATAGAATTCCTCTCCAGGAATGGGTTCCTTCCCAAGGGTCTAATCTCAGACACATCCCAGCAGAAAACCCTAGGACCTGCCCAGCTGGGCCCCTTCTCCAGAGAGAACTGCATCATTAGACAAGGACTGAGGGCCTTAGAAACACAGTCCCCTGTCCAGGGCAGACTGAAAGATTGAACAGACACCTTGCTCAGAGCAGACAGGAGACACACAAGCTCTCTAGCTACTACTGATTAGGATCTGACTAATTGTGAACCACTGACGCCATGAGCAGATGCCAGTGCAAAAATGTATATAGTAACATAATGAACAAAAAGTCAACACCAGAAGAAACTGATAGTACTACAACTGCAAGACCTGAACAGAGTAAAGAAGAGGAATCAGAAGGAAACAACAGCAAAAACACCTTTATGAAGATTATAGAAGTCTGAAAAGAGAATATAAAAAAATTCCCTAAAGAAATAGAAGAAAAAACAAACAAAAAAATTGGAAAAGATGAACAAATCCTGGAAAGAAAACCAAGAAAAGGAAAACCAAGGAATGAAAGAAACGTTCCAGGAACTAAAAAGTGAAAGAGAAGCAATAAAAAAGACACAAAATGAGGCAAAGGTGGAAATAGAAAATCTGAAGAAAAGAGCTGGAACTACAGACACAAGAATAACCAAAAGGATCCAAGAGATGGAAAAGAGAATTTCTGGAGTGGAAGACTCAATAGCAGAAATAGATACATCAGACAAAGAAAACACTAAAACCAAAAAAAGCCATAACAAAGCATTCAGAAAATTTGGGACACCATGAAAAGACCTAACATGAGAATAATAGGAATAGAAGGAGAAAAATTCCAGTTCAAAGGCACAGATAATGTATTCAATAAATTTCACAGAAGAAAACTTTCCCCACTTAAAGAAGGAGATGCCTATAAAGATACAAGAGGCTTAGAGAACACCATATAGATTTGACCCCCTAAAAAGCTCTGCTTGTCACATACTAAAAGCCACAAAACATACAGAACTAAGAAAAGATTTTAAGAACTGCAAAGGAAAAGGGCCAATTTACCTATAATGGCAGAGCCATCAGAATACACCTGACAATTCAACGGAAACAATGAAAGCAAGAAGGACCTGGCCAGAAGTTATACACACACTAAATGGAAAAGGCTGCCAACCTAGACTACTGTACCCAGCAAAATTCTCAATCTCCATAGATGGAGTAAACAAGATATTTCATGACAAAGTCAGACTTAAACAATACCTATCTTCAAATCCGGACCTTCAGAAAGCATTAGAGAGAAAACTCCAACCTAAGGATCCCAGATAAACCCATGAAACCACAAACAATCAAAAACCCCACAAAAGAAAAACCCAGAGAAAGGAAATACATACAAGCTCCCAATAAAAATAACAGGCAATATCAATCACTGATCACTAATATCCCTTAATATCAAGGGACTCAGTTCACCTATAAAAAGACACACTAACATGACAGTTACAAAAACAGAAGCCATTCTTCTGCTGTATACAAGAAACACATCTCAACCTTAAAGATAGACACAGGCTCAGAGTAAAGGGTTGGGAAAAATTTTTCCAATCAAATGGCCCTAAAAAACAAGCTGGGGTTGCCATCCTAATATCAAAAACAGTAGACTTCAAGCTAAAATCAATTAAAAGAGACCAGAATGGACATTATCTATTCATCTCAGGAAAAATAGATTGAGATGACATTTCAATCCTGAATATTTATGCCCCTAATATAAGGGCACCTACCTATGTAAAAGAAATACTACTAAAGCTCAAATCCCACATCAACTCGCACACCTTAATAGTGGGAGACAACAATACCCCACTTTCAACCTTGGATAGGTCAACCACACAGAGACTCAAGAGACAAATAAGGAGTCTAAAAGAGATTATGATGCAAATGAATTTAATAGATATTTACAGAAGCTTCCACCCAAATGCAAAGGAATATACATATTTATCAGCATCACACGGAACTTTCTCTAAAATTGACCACATAATTGGTCATAAAGCAAATATCAATAGATACAAAAAAATGTAAATAGTCCCTTGTATCAAATCAGACAACCAGGGCCTAAAGTTAGAGTTCAAGACATAAAAGAAAATCACAGAAAGTCTATCAATTCATAGAAACTAAATATCACTCACCTGTACCACCTCTGGGTCAAGGAAGAAATTAGGAAAGAAATCAAACACTTTTTAGAATTTAAAGAAAATGAATCCACAACACACTCAAACTTGTGGGACACAATGAAGGCAGTCTTGAGAAGAAAATTAATAGCACTAGATGCCTATAGGAAAAACCTAGAGAAATCAGACACTAGAGAGCTAACAGAAAGCTGAAAGCCTTAGAACAATTAGAAGGAAACTCACCAAGAAGTACTAGATGGCAGGAAATAATCAAACTTAGAACTGAAATCAATACAACTGAAAGAAAAAAATACAAAGAATCAATGAATCAAAAAGTTGGTTCTTTGAGAAAGTCAACAAGATAGATAAACCCCTATCCAAACTAACCAAATCAACAAAATCAGAAATGGAAAGGAGGACATAACAGACCCCCAGGAAATCCAGAGAATTATCAGGTCATACTTTGAAAATCTATACTGCACAGAAATTGAGAACATAGAAGTGGACAGCATTCTGGACAGGTACCATTTACCAAAATTAAATAAAGACCAGATTAATTACCTAAACAGACCTATAAACCTAAAGGAAATTGAAGCTGTCATTAAAAGTCTCCCAAATAAAAAAAGCCCAGGTCAAGATGTTTTCAGCTGAACTAAGACACCTAGGGACCTTAGGACATCTTGCCCTTGGTGGGGAGGAGATAAACTGATGGAGAGAACAGTGAGTGACTGGGAGGGGTAGGAGGGGGAAGGAAGCCTGAACAAGGGGATGCATGGATTAAAAAAAAGAAATAAAGCATACAGATTTCAAAATAAGAGGGATGGTTTTATCTAACATGAAAAAATAGTGCAGATTGAAGAGAAAGACATTGTTAAGATTTAAAGCAGGCCATGTAAGTGAGAAAGTTCAAGGACCTTAATTACTGTTTGAGGTGTCCTATTCAGTGGGGGTGGTTCTTTATTTTGATTGGCAGATTAAGTTGTACAGCACCATTTCGATATTGGTGTATCCCTTCCCATGATGTACCTTTTTTGAATCACATGCATATGTAATTTATGTATAGACAAATGGTAGATATTCTCCTTGAAACTTACTTAGAGTACCAAGTGCACTCAAAACCAATGCATCCACTTAAAACCGGTCTAGGCCAGACTAGTCAAGTGCTTTTTATTATACAGGGCTATGTTCTAGGATGTGTTTGAAAAGATACAGGGTGTTATTGAGAAAGTTATTTTCATAACTTAAAGCAAGTGTTTATTTATTTTGTTTTACCAAAGCAAGGAGTGAGTAGAGGTCTTAGGTTGCTGATAGGTTGGTAGGTGATTTGTTTGGAGATGGATGTATATCTGACCTAAGCTAATTGAAATCCTTGCTTACTAAACTATTCTTTAGGCTTGCTTACTTTGCCATCAAAATTAGCTATCACCTCTTCCAATTACTGGTAAGATAAAACAATGTTAGATATAGGAATATACCAAACCATAACAGTGACATAAACTTATAATGTCTGAAGTTCAATCACCTAGAGACAGAGATGTCTGAAATGCAACAGCAAGGTTTAATGGCAGGGCAATACAACCCAGGCAGGAAGATCATCTCTGCACCTCATTCACACTCCATGAGTGGTGTAGGGAAGAGCCAAGCACCCCAAGTTACACAAGCTCTTTATGAGCAAAGATCATCAGGCAAGGTTACTTAAGGTCAAGGCTGCAGATATGCTCTTGATGACCTCATGCTTAGGGACTTTTTACAGTTTAACAATCATGGACCCCACCTGGGTGGTGTGGCTAGCAGGTTTTTACTGCCTGAGGGTTGAACCATCCAGGTGTCCTTAAATAGGCTTAGTTTATGCTTTCATGGAACTGGGGAAGCACCTGCCAGCAATGTGAAACTGAACTTTATTTTATTATAAAATGGCTATGCAGAATGGGGTTTCTTGAACAAAGTTTACTCTCTTCAAAAGTCAGTTGAAAAATCTCCAATAAAAAGAACAATTAAAGAACATATGCCATCGGCCTTTCTGCATAACATTGTACTGGGTGTTATATCTACTGTGATAAAGTAAGAGAAATACTAAAGGATTAGAAGTTAAAGCAAATACAGAAACTACTATTACACAAAGTTGAACAGATTGTGGATGCAAACAGCCAAAAAAAAATAATAATAATCTCAAGGAATCCACACAGTTGATGTTAAAAGTAAAAACTTTACTCAACTATCAATATATGGTAGATTATATGACATAGCTACATTTCTATTAACCAACAACAAATAACTAGAAAATATTTCATTTTAAATATTATTTATAATATAATCAAAATAAAATATCTGATAGAAATTGACAGAATAACAAAACTTATCTACTAAAAGCTACTAAACAGTACAGACAGAATGTAAAGGAGAAGCTATGAACATGAGAGGCACCTTTAGTAGATTAGAAGACTTGATCTTACTCAGAAATCAATCCTTCTCATCCTGAACCACAGATTAATGTCATTTAAACATAAGCATGATCAGGCACATTGACACATGCCTGCAACTCTAGTACTTGAGACAATGACAGGAAAATTACCAGGAAAAAACCAACATGAAGCAGATAAGAAATCTGACAACAGACTACACAGAAATTCTGTTTCAAAATAAAGAAAACTAGGCAGGGAGTTTAAAAAAACAGGATCATTCTAAAACTAAAGTGGAAATTAAAATCCATCTAGGATACAAAGGGTAAAGTTTAAATAATTTCTACTACCTCACTATGAAACATAGTATAAACCAATAATACAGCCACCACTTTATCAGTAAAGAGAAAGATACATTTTTAAATGGAGCAGAATACAGGAGGACAGAAAAGATCTCATTCACATATGGTTAAATGCCTTTCAATGAAGAGCTAAAATGGCTTAATGGGAAAAGGCACTTGCTTCCCAGCAACTGGTACTGTAATAACTGTATGTCCTTCTTGTACAACAAATGCAAAATCAATTCACATTATATAACAAGCCTACTAAAATATTTGATAGAACTTTCTGCAGAACACTCAGACTATTCTTTACAACTTAGCAAAATAAAAGGGTTTGTATACAGATGTTTTTGTTTCTTTTGATCTGCTGATGAAACACCTGGTTTAAAAAAAAACTATCTAAAAAAGGAAATTAAATATTTGGGTCACCATTTCTAAAATCAGTGTAGATTGTTTCATACCAACAACTGTGACACATGCTCTCAAAACAAGAGTAATTCAGAGGGACAGTTCATATTCAGATCATGATAAGCTTCCCACAGCATCAAGAGTCACATTTATTACGAACTTGATTCTCAATAGTTTTTTTTTTTTTTTAGTTTGTATCCCAATAGGTTGACCATTTTTTCGTGGATGACCCCATATGCATGAGTTTATGGGAAGCACAAGTTACATGTAAGTATGTATGTATGCATGTATGTATATCTATGACATGATGTTGAGAGATAAGGAATAAGGATCTACGTGGGAAAAATTCAGGAGAAAAGTGGGGGTAAATATGATTTAAAATAATTGTGTGAGGCTATTGTTTAGAGAGCTGCGTGCAGTCACGCCTTAAAGATGATGCTGGCTTCTGCCCTCCACCTTCCAGATGGTGAGTGCTCTCAGTGATAAACAACTCCATATTTGGCTAAGGCTAAGAATCTGGCTTGCTTCCGCATACCTGGGCCTATTGGTAGTGCCCACGTGGCATACTAGGGTTGGTTGCACAGAGGCTATTTAGGCCAGAGTGGGTTTGCCTGGGAACAGAAGAAAGAGTCAAAAATTGTTCAAAGTTCTTGAATAAACCACTGAAAGAAGAGCTTGGTGTTGCATCTTCCTTGCTGGTAGAGGTGGGCGCAACACTATTGCAAAATTATTGGCTGCTCTTCACAACCTCATAGATAGGGCCCATTGCTGAAGACCCTTAGGTCATCAAGCACAGAGAAATCAATCAACTCAACAAGAAGCTTCACCCATAACAACTAGGATTCATGGTGCTAAAAAGTATTCTGTATATTACCAGAGGACAAGGAGAATCAATATTACCCATCTATAAACCCTGTGACCTACAACTACAACCTGCCTACAAGATGTACTGGTACAATATTGGCACAAATGTTATGGAAGTAACTCACCTCATTTAAATTATATTTAGGGACCACTGTATGAGATGAAACACATACCCAACACTGCTAAAGTCTATGAGAATTAACACAGAGACCCATAACAATGCACTGTAAGTGAGAGATTCTGGAGTACACATTACTAGATTAGATATATTTATCCAACCCCTTCCTCAGCTCTCAGGAATCTATGTGAAAAAAGAGGAGGAAAGATTCCAGATGTGGTGAATAACTCCAAGGGAGCAATGTTTTGTTGTATTAGGTTTCTGGCCAGGACTTTCTGGGCCTGGACCAGAGGTTTGACAAGCATTCTGGCAGTCCAACAGACCCACAGAAACACACAGATGTTTTCACTAACTTTATGCTGATTGGCCTAGAGCTCAAGCATATATCTTGATAACCCTTTGCCCTTAAAATAATTTATGATTCCTGTCTAGTTCAGCCATGTGGCTTGGTACCTTTTCTCAGCATCTTTCCTCTGCACCTCCTGGCAGCTTCAACAACTCTGTAGCATCTGTCTCTGCTCTGAGATGTTCCCAGAGTTTTCTTAGCCTGGTATCCCCACTCACACTTCCCGTCTGCCTTTGGTTAGTGAGGCTTTATAAAACCCATAGGCGGGACAAATATTTACAATGACAGGAAACAGGAGCAACATAACATAATCCGACTACAGTGTTTTCCAGACACAACAGGACTGACGTGCATATGCATCCACAGCGACTGCAACAGAACAAGACCCACACAGGTTCAACCCACACAGGGTCCCATCACTGAGAAAGAGAAGCAGACATGGGCTCTCCACCCCTAACTAAAAGCCATTTGCAAGAAGTACCCACTGGCAAAGGGAAAATAAGTTTCCTCCAATGGAGTGTCACTGAGTATATCAGCCACAATCCAGGCCAAGTTCCATGCCCAGGAGTAGATGAATAACAAAAAACAAACTCCACGGATTTTTGCTTGTTTGTTTGTGGGGTTTTGTTTCATTTGGCCATTTTTGTCTTACTACTTTTCTGTTTATTTATTTTAATTTTTGCTTTGTTTTATGTTTTTCTGAGAGAAAAAAAATGAGAACATGATGTTGGGTAGGTAGGAATACAGGGATATCTAGGGAGTTTGAGGAGGGGAATATAAATAAAACAATGAAAAAATACATTGTATGAATTTTCAAAGAATTAGTAAACCATATTCAAAAAAGAAAAGTTGAATAATAAATCAAGGTTAACTTCTAGCTTGTAGAATAAAGTCTAATATTTAAGTATATATTATACATCAGGTATTATGCTGGTTCCTTTACAGATTATCTCTTTCTCCCAACAACCCCAAGAACTACTGACACTTCCTTTTAACAACTAAACTGAAATCAGTGAGACACACCAATTTGCTCCAGAAAACAGAAATAACCTGGAGAAGTAAAAAGGATTTTTGATCCTAAGCCCCAGTTCTTCCTGTGGACAATGCAACCCTACAGCTAAAGCTGTCAATCACACACACACACACACACACATACACACACACAAACACACACACACATACACAATCTCACCCCCAAAGTTAGTAATTAGAGGAGTGAGTAAACAGTAGATGCAAATACTAGTTAATAAATATAGGGGGCGGCGTCCCAGCGCACTCTGGAGCAGGGGCAGCTGAACTCTGCACCTGGCCACACCCGCAGCCCCTGCTGCTCAGGGAATCTACTAAGAGCCCTACTGCGACCCTGAACTGAGTGAACTGAGCAAACCAACTGCAGGGGTCTATGAGGGGCGGATTCGAACCCTGACCAGAGGTGAGGAGGGCTCGGCGGGCCTCA
>PVIH01030567.1:0-12019 GCA_004025045.1 Sigmodon hispidus | reverse complement strand
TGGCTGGCTGGGTGGCTGGCTGGCTGGCTGGCTGGCTGGATGGATGGATGGATGGCTGTGTGGCTGGCTGGCTGACTCTGGTATCTTCCTCTCTTGATCCTTTTCTCGCTCCTCCCTCTTCTCTCGTTTATTCTCTCTACCCACCAGCCCCGCCTATTTCTCTCTCCTGCCTTGCTATTGGCTGTTCGGTTCTTTATTAGACCAATCAAGTGTTTTAGCAAGCAAAGTAACACAGCTTCACAGAGTTAAACAAATTCAACATAAAAGAATGCAACCATCTTTGCATCGTTAAACAAATGTTCCACAGCATAAACAAATGTAATTCATCTTAAAATAACACTCTGCTATAGACCTTGGATGCTATCTGATGGTGCTTTTAGCTTTTGGTTGATGGAAGCTGCACTTTTAATCACAGGATGTTTGGTCAGACACAGAAGTGGACAAGGAATGGCTATTAAAGAGGCTGAAGATAGCCCACGATAAATTGTAATTAGGTTCTGGACTCATACTGTCTGAGCCTGTCTACAGGCTTAAGTTCTAATCAGTCTAGCAGAAGGTTCAGTGGTAGGTATGGCTTCTTCCCATGAGCTTTGGTTCACAGGGATGAGGGATGAATGTGCCCCTGGGAATGAAGCAGTGGGCATGCACCTCTCAAAGAACAGAATAGAAGTTAGGAATTGCATCTAGTACTTCTTTACATTACAGCCATCTTGCCTGTGGCATGGCCAAGCTAGGGAAGCTGGGAAATGAGGTACCAGTCATCAAAGAGGAAGGGCCAGGACTCAGATGAGGGACATGGTAGGCTGTTGCCAGATGAGCCTGTGGCATGGGGGCTTGCAGAGAGAGAAAACACGGCAGCATAGGGAGAATACAATACTGGGGCAGAGACCAGCCAGCAGTGTCTGACAGATGGGACAAAGCTGCCCAGGAGGTAAATGACAAGCGTATCAGAGTTTGGGAAAGAAAAGAATGCCCACCTCTTGGACCACTGGAGGGAAGGAGACGGCCAGTCAGCCCATGATGCTCACTGTCCATTTTCTGGAGTTCTGGTTCTGCTTCCCAGGGAGGCAGGGTTCACATGATGAGTGACTAGTGGAGCCTTGTTACAGGGGTTCTGTGGCTGGTTGGAAACCCAAGGGTGTAGTTATTTGCCACAACCACAGCTGAGGCGGAGCCTGGGCAGAGAGCCACACATTCCTCTGCCCCCACAGCAAGACCTACAGGCCAACACCATGGAAAACTCCTGAGGCCTAAGGGCCTCTACCCATCTCCCAGACCTGGATAGAGGTCCCCTCCCCACGGACCCAAGAAAGACCGCCACAGGTATTCTAACAGTGTGCCCACAAACACCACAGAGGGAGAAACCTGCACAGCCATTCAACCTGGTTTACAGGCCCATTTATGTCTGATCAGAGAAACCAGTCATTTTCCCCAGATGCACAGGCCTTAAAACTGTTCGGTACATAACCAAAGGACTAGGCTGTGGCTTGGGGAAGGAGTGCAGATGCTGGGTTCCAACACACTGGAATATAAAACATAAACTGTTAAGTGTGAGTCAGGTGTGGGTTTTTTTTTTTTTGCATTCTAAAACCCCAATATAGATGCTATATTACTCTATCTCCTCAGAACTTCAAAGAGGTCTTTAGAAACTGCTTTGGCAAAAAGTCTCTAGGTCCTCATCTGGTCCCACAAAAAAAAAAAAAAAAAAAAAAAAAAAGCAGCAGGGTGACAGTCTGGCATCCCTGACTTAATTACATGACTGTGTTCCTTTGGATCAGCTGCTCACCTCTATACCCCAGCATATTAATTACATCCCACTTCCAATTCAAAGGCACAGAAATAGTCATGGTTCTAAAACTGCATTGACTTTGGAATCCAGGAACTGCAGAACCCAGAAAGATAGAATATCCCTCCATGTCCAGCCAACCCTCAGGACAGGGCAGCCTTCCAGTGCACACCATCCCTCAGCGGAAGGCAGTTGTCCTTGAGGGAGGGGCTGCACCCTGGAGCAAAAATACTTGTTCTATAAAACCAGGTTGGTCCCCTCAAAAGGTAACACTGTTGGCAGAATGAGAGCTGAGACCAACCTTGACCAGGGCTGCTGAATGGATATACCATCAGCTGAGGCCTCCACAGCTGCTGCTCAGCAGGTTACATGGCAAATGTACCTCAGGGACTCGTTTACCCTCCTGGGTACTCAGAGGTGCGCCCCCTGGTGGTTGACAGGAAGCTGTGATTGGTTTACATGAAGGACAGCCAAAGTGTGGCCCTGGTTGGTGCAAATGTCCTTTCTGGATTTAAGCAGGAGTGCACACTGTGCTGGTAGTTGGGTTGAGTTTACAAGGTGTCATCTCAGACTCTGGGCCTGAGCTGTGGACCTAAGATCCTCACTCAGGAAGTGCAGTCTGGGACAGATGAGGGGGCCCACCTCATCTGGGATACTGGGTAGCTGTTAAAATTGCCAGGCATGGTGCTGT
Organism: Sigmodon hispidus; assembly: GCA_004025045.1. NCBI lineage: Eukaryota > Metazoa > Chordata > Mammalia > Rodentia > Cricetidae > Sigmodon > Sigmodon hispidus. The sequence goes on along the minus strand of PVIH01030567.1, from coordinate 9,542 downwards.
GTGCTTCTGAGCCTAGGAGGTAGAATCAGAAGAACCCTAAGTTCAGGGCTGTTATGGGCAACATGGCCAATTTTGAAGTTACTCTGAGGTACATGTCTCAGTCTTAAAAGAAAGAAATCTTTTAAAAATCACTATCAGTGGTGATAAGTTCTCGTGCTTGTTTTCCTATAAACCAAACCTAAAGATGCTTTGAGATGGAAGCAGTGTGACACCCTAACTAGCTGGTTTTCTTCTGAGGTATGCCTGGCTGCTCTGAACAAAGAACTGTCGGCTCCACTACCTTCTGCCAGCACCAGCCATCTGGAACATTCCACAGCACCTTAAGACAACTATGCAAGTTCCTTCCCAATCAAGCCTGATTCTCCTGAAGGCACAGCCTCAGCCAGGGCTGTGCGAGGCTGGGTGAGCTCTAGGTGACCCTGTAGCCATCTCCACATCCCCTGGCAGTCTAGCAGACAGACTGCAGTGCCTGGTGCTAAGAGGCAAGGCTGTGATTGGCCCAAACAGCTCTCCTCCAGCTGTATAAGCAGGCTGCTCAGGCTCCCTCATGAATGGCAGGGAGACATCCCCTATGCTCCTTCCCCTGCTGGTGTAGCATTAGACCCAGTAAAGGGCTTCTTTGAAGTGGTCTTTTTCTGTCTGTGGTCAGTAGCGTGCAGAGAAATCAGCAGACTGAAGGCAGACAAGAGCAGCCTCCATGACGAGGGAGTGCTCAACAGGCTGTGATGCAGCAGAACACAGCAGAAGCAGCAGCTGATCCACTGGTGCAGGCCAGGGGGAGGAACAGCAAGAGCAGGACTGTGGAGCATGGAGACTGAGCACAATGAAAGCTGGACAGGGAAGACCAACTGCAGCCTGGGTACCCAGGGCCAAGAGTCCCAAACCTTGAGACAAGACAGTGTTAAAGGACTCCAGACTTGTCAGCTACACAAGAGTGTAACGCCAGCTGCTGCCAATGGCTGAGGAGTCAGATTTCTAAGGTGCACATGAGCTGTGCACTTACAAGGGCTACAGGTCCCAATAGCCAGGCCGCAGGGATAGTGGCCATCACCTGCTGCTGTTAAACAAGGAAGAAGAGCAACCAAGACCAACACTAGAAGGGCATTTCCTTTCCTACAGTTTCTATGTGAGTGAACTCAGCTGAAGGGCACTGGCCAGCTCATGGGCAGCAACACTAACACAGCCTACATGCTACCCAGGCCCCCGTGGGCAAGCCCAGAGTGATGAATCCCAAGTCTGAACATCTGGAGTTCTGAGCCTCTGGTTTCCACAGCCTGAAGTAACCAGACTCCAGCTCTCGGCAGCCTCTGACTCTGCAAGTCTAGCCCACTGGAGAACATCTCACTTACTCACAGTTGCTATCTGGGCAGAGCAGGAAGGATTCCATTGCCTAACAGCACCAAGGCTGGTGTCTTCTACTTGCAACACTCAGGTTTCTGCTGTATGCTAAAATGAGGAACTGGGCACATGTGCTGCGTTTGGGGGATCCGTCTCCACTCTAACCCACAGCCTAGCTCCTTGGTGGCCTGACTGCTGCATCAATAAACCTGGACAATATGGATTCCGGAGCACTTAAAACCCCTTTTTTTTCCTGTTATTTTTTTTAATTTAATTTTTATTTTATGTGCATTAGTGTTTTATCATGGCTAACAGGCTACCTGCAAGTGGAGTTACAGACAGCTCTGAGCTGCCACATGGGTGCTGGAAATTGAACCCAGGTCCTCTAGAAGAGCAAACTGGTGCTCTTAACCACTGAGCCATCTCTCCAGCCCCCATTTTTTCCTATTATTAATGTCTGATGGAAAGTGGAAACTTTAATTTCAAGTAACATCTGTTCAGATGACGGACTTGATTTAATAACTAGTTGCACACGAGAAGGAAAGCATGCTATTTTAAAGCTTTCCTTGACCATGCACAGTTAAGCTCACACATCCTGAACTTTGTACGGCCGAGTCCCCACCCTCCCTGTCTCTGTGGTTTCAAAGTACAAGTTTAAAGAAGCAAGTCACCACCACACCCCTGCTTGGCTGGAACCTCCCATCAGGTGGCTCCTGCAGACGCTTCACAAACATCCAGGCTCACCACAGACCAGGCAGAGGTGGCCCCATACCTTCTCAGATACACATACACTGAACTCATCGCCCAGCTTTGAGCTCAGTAACAAGCCGGGCACTGGTAGGGACAGGTGGGAAGGCAGAGCCAGTGAGCCCCGCTGCCCATGTGGTCTGCCCCCTGCCTGTGCTGGGCTCTGGAATAGCTGCCTTCTGCCTCTGCAAGCCTCTGCTTCCCAGCCTAACTGAAGGCAACATGGCCCAGCTGACGGCTGCAGATCTTCCTCCACATCACCAACATACAAGAGCAAAGCAAATGAAAAGCACTGAAGGAAAGGGGGAAAAATCTAGAAAGTTCTGGAAAATGGCAAATACTGGAAGATCTACATTTCAGAGTTACAAGCACAGATCAGTTGCTGTCCAGGACTGGGGCAAAGCAAGGGTCTATGTGGATGAGGTGGGTGGTGATCCATAGACCTAAGGGAATCCAGGGAACACCGTATTTCTCTAAAGTCCTGGTCTGTGGAGTTAGGCGACAGAGTCAGACCTGCCATGGTTAAATGGCAGGGGTAAAGGTCTATTGGCTCAGAAGTTGTTCCCCATGCCTCTGGGTCACCCTCCATGGAGTGTCCTGCTGAGAATGCCCAAACCCCCAATTCCCCCTCCTAACCAGCTCCACTCCCCAATGCCTGCCCTCCCAAGCTGCACCCCAACACAGGTTCACGTCTCCACAGTGAATTCAAGCTTTATTGCCACATACATCTCTGCTTCCTGTCCAGCCCTGCACATGGAAATAGCTGACGCAAGCCAGGGCTGGGTGAGGGCCAGGAGGGTGGAGGTGAGGTGCTGGGGCAGAGGGGACCGAGTTCAAAGCCTACCATACCCCAGCTTTCCCTGAGTGGTGCCAGCCCCAAGTCCGGGGGCTTATTTGTGCGCTAGGGGAGGAGGCTCACCCCAAGAACACCTTGTGAGGTCCCCAGAAGCCTGAGTCCCCCTGCCCGCTGTAATGCCACCAAGCGTGCAAGAGCATCAGCTGCTGCATGCACACACCACACATGCTTGTCACAATGGGAGCCCCAGCTGCAGGGCTCAGCAGTCTAAGCCAATGGACACAAGCAGGTCCTCGAGAGCCCGCAGTCGCTGTTGGGCCTCTTCAATGGCGCTGTAGGTCTGGACTGTGCTGGCCACATGGAAGCGGATGTCATCAACGAGTGGGATGGAGTCTGTCTCCTGCCGGGCGGCCACAGCTGCCGCCTCCTCCCGCACTGCCTCCACAAAGTCTTCTCGCTCTACCAGCTACAGAAAAACAGGCTCAGGACGGGCTATATCCCAGCACAGGCTGGATCCTGCCCTCGGAGCCTCCCCTCTCTACATCCCTGCCCACCTTCTCGATGACCTTGGCCATGTACTCAGTACACTGGTCCTCCAGCCGGGCCAGGCGAAACAGCTTGGCTATGCGCCAGACACCCACCACACTGTCCTCCTCCAGGAGCTGGGCCAGGCTGCGGCCACAAAGCCGCTTCAGGCCGGGTAGAAGGTACATGTCAGCTACACTCAGTACATCATAGGCCAACTCAGGGGGCAGCTGTGGAACAAGAAGGGACACAGGGACACCAGGGATCACCAAGGGCACCCAGGGTCCAGGGGAACACGAGACAGCTCTGAAGCCTGGCCCACATCCTTGAGGGTGCAATGGGCAGAAGAGGTTGGGGGGAGAGGGTCCTGTGCCTAAGGCAGGCCAGTGCTTAGGGCTGGAGCCTTCCAGGAAAAACAGACGAGCTCTCCACATCCCGCTGTGGGATTCTAGGCAAGCCCTTCTCCCTGTGCCTGTTTTCTTGTCTGTGGAGTAGAGGTATTCGTGCCTGCCTTAAAACACGGTTAGTGGGCTGGAGAGATGGCTGGGCAGTTAAGGGCATTGACTGTTCTTCCAGAGGACCTGAGTTCGATTCCCAGCATCCACATGGCAGCTAACAACTGTCTGTAATTCCAGGATCTGACACCCTAACACAGTTGTACATGCAGGTAAAACACCAATTCACATAAAATAAAAATAAATATTAAAAAAAAACTGTTAGCAAAGTGAGCTAAATATTTCTATTGCTAGTCCATAAGCACGGGCATGTCTCCTTCCACTGTGCGGGACCACACAGATTTGAACAGGGGACAGCAAAGGCCTTGGTTGAGAAAGACCAAGGGCCCAGCTTCAGCCTGACCTTGAGTGGCTGAGGGACTGAGCAGAGGTAAAGAAGGACCATGATGCTACCCTTCAGGCTGATACTCTGGCATCTGACTGACCTGTGCTCATACAGTCACATGCACAAGACTCAAGGAAACACATGTGTTTTCCCTCTTCTTGAGGACACACTGAAGCACTAAGCAGGTATGTATGTAACTTGCCTAAGACCACATAGCTCACAAGAGACTAATCTACTGAGAGACCGTGTTCAGAAGCCAACCCTACTCTGAGCTAGTAAGAGTGTTCTCGAGGCACGAAGCCTCTTCAGAGGGAGCCTGTGACTCAGGATGACAGAGAGAGTGGCGAGTCATGAGAAAGGAAGGGGGGAGTGGGCAGAGCCTAGTACAGGGGGCAGGCTGCTGGGAGGGGGGAACCAGGACTGGCCTTCACAGGAAGTGCTTCAGCTACACACATTCCTGTGGCTCTGTCAAAGTTGTAGAGGGCAAAGCCAGGGTAGGAAGGGAGTCATAGTCTGAGGGTCAGGGCCAGCATTCCTACAAAGAACTTTCCTGGAGCACAGACCATGAAGACCAGCTGAGTGATCCTGCAAATACCCAGATACGTGGCCCACTAGGCCCAAAACATTACCTTCTGAAGAAAGATCTGTGGGAATGCCATGGAGAAGCCAGATAGAGGGACACCTGGCTCCCCAGCAAGTCACACGCCTCTCAGACCAATAGAAAACAGACTTCTCTCCTGCATGCTGCCCTGCTACAGTACTGTGCACACACATACACCAACACAGGGAACCTTGGCGCTGTCCACTACCACCCATTGGCCCGAGTCAGGAGCTCTAGGCCAAATAAGGGCAGGGATGACCCAAGAGCCTAGAACCCCAAGGACCTTGACAACCCTAAGGCAGACAGCCCAAGGCTCCATTCCCCACTGCCCTCTCACTGGGTGCCACACCTCCGTATGGTCACTGTACACATAGTACAGTACGTGAATGAAGATATCTGGGGAGATGTCATGCAGGGTGACAACTGGGGGGTCCCCAGAGGCTGCAGGTTCCTCGCTCTCTCGAAAGTGGTCATCCAGCAGGGCTCGGAAGTAGTCACTGCGGCCACAGAAGAAAGCCTAAGGGAAAAGGAGTTCAGAAAGAATCAGGACTGGAATCTTGCTCCCAGGACTAACCCAAGTAGGACTAGGAAGGGAGCAGGCACCTTGTGGCAGAGGAAGCTGGAGTCGGCCACTCGGAAGCAGATATCAGGACAGCTGCTGAAGCCATCGGGACATGGGAAGGGCAGCTCTCCCAGGTCACCCTGGTATAGGAAAGGCATCCATCAGAGCAAAGCTGCTCAGGGAAAGGAAGCAGCTTCCTAGGCTGGCCTAGAAGGGGAACCCAGCTCTGTGAGGCCTGCCCTTCACAGCCCCATCCCTGGACACCTCTCCTGCCCACCAGACCAGCATGCCCTTCAGTACCCGCAGCTCAGGTGGCAGGGCACAGTCAGCCAGGAGTGCCAAATCCTCCCGCAACCGGGGATCTGCTGGAGGGGGCTCAATAGTCAGCACCTTCACACACGTGCCAGGCTTGGAAGCCACTGGGGAGACAGCAGGGACTTAGGGAGCTTGGCCAACACTGTCGGCTCTAACCCAAGACCTTGGACTGAGACCCTGTACACACCAAATTCAGACACCTTCTCGCATTTAGCCTCCAGGTCTTCAAGCAGGTCCCAGAGCTGGCACTGCTTGGCCAGGCGTTCACAATCACTAACATGCTCCACACCGATGTCTAGGCGGCCTGGGGGTGCAGAAGGCTGGGTCAGGATCGGAGAGTGATTCCTACTTCATGCTCTGATTTCCTCATCTAGAAGGACCTAAGATCTGCTCAGTTTGTGGATGGGATGTATTCTTTCCAAGCAAGCAAGTCAGTGCAGTGCCCCAGTCACAATGCTTACATGATGGGTACCCCCCTCCTCCCAACAGTAAGGTGGCTTAGAAGGGGCATGTCAGCTCGGAGCACCCTGGTGCTGTCCCAGACTAAGGAGTCAGTCACCTGTGTACAGGTACTGCAGCAGAGCCCCAAAGGCCACTGGGTTGATCTGTGGACAGAGCAGAAATGAGAGATCAGAGACCACCACCCAGCATAAGCTAACTGATATCCAGCATGAGCTAATTGCTTGCCTAAAATATAGCACTCCCCACCAAGGTGAACAGACGCACCAGGGGGTGCCTGAGAACCACTACACTCTTGCCCTTCCACTTGGTATCTAGCATGTTGGCAAAGTAGGTGCTGCGTGCACCGAGGACACAGCGATGCGCCCGGAACGGCTTTCCATGTACTACGAAGAGCACGTCACTGTGGATGCCCTGTTCCAGAAGCCTGGAGAAAGCCAGAAAGGGATACATCACTCAGGCAAATCCAAGTATAGCAATATCACTCAGCACACCCTGCCCACCTGAACCCACTGAGCTTGCCCCCAGCTCACCGCTGCAGGAAATCATCATAGTAATCCCGCCTCCTGCAGGATGCAGTGACCTGTTTGTAGTCACGAAGGGCACGACGAATGGGGTCACTGAGCGCTCCATAGAGACACCGCTCTCCATCAAAAGTGTTGGCCTCACAGCGGGCTCCTATGAAGCAATGCTCACCAGTCAAGGTCAATCTCTGGCCTCCCCTCCTTCTACATGTAGACCCCTTAAAGGCCCTTCCTTCCCGAGGTGGCTCAGGCAACCCTTGATTCCTAGTGAAGGCCAAGGATACACAATCTATGCTCTTAGATATAGGCACATTCATGAGTACATATCAGACGTTTTCCAGCCTAAGTACACACTGGATGGCTGGTAAACAGTCATCTTGACTGACAGATTTCTGCACCAACTGAACACTACTGGGGCACATGAGCACCTTAGTATGCAGCGGCCGCCATTATTACAAAACAGAACCGAGAGTGGCAATGGTGGTGGCTGTTACATGGGGAGGCTGTGAAGGCCAGTGCGGTGGCTAAGTACAGGGACTTGAACTAAGTGTGAAGTGCACAGATCTAGGTAGGAAGTCCAGTCTAAACAGGAAGCTCTGCGACAGGAAAGACCTGAGACAGGAGAAGGCACAGTGTGGTGAGGCGCTAAGGAGGCGGGTTCTGATGGGCAGCCAGCAGGTGGGAGACCTAAGGAGTGGGTCCTGTGGAGTTTCACGGGCAAGTCTGGTTTTTATCTTTTTTTTGTTTTGTTTTTTGTTTTCTCACAATGTAGCCTTGGCTAGCTTGGAACTTAAGATAATCCCCCTGCCTCAACTCTCCTCTCTCCCAGTGACTGGATTACAAGTGTGAGCAACTGTGCCCAACTACTTTTTCCCCAAACAATGTCCAACTCCTTTAGGCTCTGCTGTGGAAAGATCTTCCTGTCTAAAATATGAGCTTCAGACTGTAAGTGGGGCATGAGATCACTTTTGCAGACTAATGGGACTGGTCTGGGTGTCAAGGGTGACATGGGGAAGTGGACAGTGTTCGAGAGTACCATTTGTTGACTCTGGGGTGTTAGGAAGAAATCAAGAGTGCATGCAAATGTGCAGCAAGGTCTCAGAGCTCAGTCAGACCCTCACCCTCTCTCACCGTTAGCCAACAGGTAGCGCACCAACTCTTCGTGACCACAGAGGCAAGCGTAGTACCTAGGGAAAGGGAGCAGCTGTCAGCAGGGAATACACACCCTCCCCACCCAGCTACCCCACGGTTCACACTCACAAAGGGGTGCTGTCCCACTTGTCCCGCACGTTCACCTCCATGTCTCGTTGCTCCAGCAGGTACCTGGGCAGGAAGTTCAGAGCCTGGGTCAGAACCACTTCTGATGTGGGAGAGACTACGTAGGGGAAGGAGGCCATATCTCTCTGGACTAGGGGCTCCTCCTAGAAGAGTGTGGCCTGGGAGTTCTCAGTCCTGAAAGGATCAGCAGCTGGATGATAGCTTCAGGAACAGAGGCCAAGCCCCAGGTTAAGAAGGCTGAGAATGTGCTCTTGGAATATTTGGGAGAGAGAAGGTGATGGGGCCCCTACTTCAGCCTGGGGAGGTGAAGGCAGAGAAGCCAGGAAAAAAAAAAAAAAAAGCTGGTGCAGGCACTCTGGGAGTGGAGAGCAGGAGACAGGGGCAGATCTAGGGAAGAAGTGGAAAGAACAATTGTTAAGAGGATGAGAAGAAAAGGTCATGAACTAGGAAGCCATCACGGAGACGCAGCAGCCCAAGGAGGATATGAAGGCAGGAAGGACCTGGGCTCAGAGTTGTAGTTACATGGGGGGGGGAGGTCATTAACTCTGAAGTGGCATCTAGTGTGGGGACAGGCCTAAGGATGCTTTGGGACAGAGCTTTAGCGTGTCTCCCTCTGATGAGGACCAGGAGATTTGGAAAGAAGGCCATAAGAAAACGAGTTCATCAAATGAGTGAGGGCCAGTATCTGTTCTGGTCCCTGCCTGCTCAAGGAGACTAAGATCCCAGTGCCAGACTCGTATTGGCCGCATCAGGAGCATCTGTACCTCTTGATATCTCCGTGGAGAGTTGTTTCCCAGCGCCGAGTTAGGTAAGGAACCTGGGCACAGTCTCTCAGGGCTCGGTCAGCAGCGGGAGCCCCAAGGCGCCCGCTCTGCACACCCATGCCCGACGCACCCTACGGACACCCGCCCGCCTCCTGCATTGCAGGTCCTCACCGCACACGGCCCACGTCTCCCTTCCTGCAGCTGGCAAACAGGTCGCTGGTGTCCATGGCGAGGGAGGTTAGAGCATCGGCCGAGCGAAGTCTGCGAACCTCTGTGCCGGGCCGGATGTAAACATTCACCGCCCCGCCCCTTGCGTCCCCACCTCGCAATGCCCGACTGCAGCTCAGCAGCGGCGCCTGGCGTCCGGAGGACTATCCGGTCTGAACCCCGCCTCCGCGTCCAGAAGACCTCTCACCGAGGCCCCGCCTACTCCGCTTTTAGCGAACATCTAGCCTGGACCCCACCCACTTGTCTAGACCACAACTCAGCCCTCCAGGCTCCGCCCATTAGCCGGAGGCGCTCACTACCAGGCCCTGCCTTCCCAGAGGAGCCTCACCCGAAGGGCAGTCCGCTGCAGGCCCCGCCCACCTTGCCCGGGTTCAGCCCAGAGGCCTGGCACGCCAACCCTTAACCACGCCCATCCATTCCACAAGGCCGGGGCCCCGCCCACTAGGACCTTTCCTTGCCTGCTCTAGGCTCAGCCCACCACGCCTGAGTCACCCAGAGGACAGTACAATCCCTAGACTCTACCCACATGACCCTAGCCACGCCCTCAAACTCCACAGAATTGCCC
>PVIH01030566.1:0-11930 GCA_004025045.1 Sigmodon hispidus | reverse complement strand
CTTGTTTCCAATAGCAAACCCTGCTATTTTAATGCATTCCATAGGCACTTTAAATTCCTTTTCTATCTAGCATTTACAGACCACTATACTTTACAGGTGGGTTGAATCCTGTAAGTTTGTATGGTTAGTTTTAAGTTTTCTGTTTGTTCTGTGCTTACTTTAATATTTTCTATGTTTAGTTGAATATTTTGTGTTTTTATTTTGAATATTTTTGTAACTGAGCCCCAAATTTGTAAATGTTTGCAAATGGCCTAATTGCAACTACAGAAGGTTCACAGGCTGAGGAACTGAGAAACATCTATTTGGCTTGATTCGGAGGCTGGAATCTCAGTTGTGGATTTGACTCCTGGCACCAGAACATCTGACCTATTTGTAGTCTTATATCTTGTAATTCTGCTTGTTCTTTCTCTGACTCATGAGACTACGAATACTCCTACTCCCAGATGCTCCCTAGCTTTACAAAGAAACACAGGCAGCAGTGTAAGCCTCTGAAGAGCAAGAGAGAATTACTAGGTTGGGGACTACTAGTACTTAATTCCTAGGTGCTATGGTGAGCCATAATCAACTTTGGGCCCAGGCATAATGGGTTTGAGGCATGTCATCCATGCAAGAAAATGCAGAAGCAGAAGATATAGGGGGCTTTTAGAATTCAGGCCTTGCCTGAACAAGGGTGCAACTGAGACTCAGAGCTAGTTTTTAAACTGCCATATGGACTCCGAGACACAAAGCGACATACAGGGGTTCACTTCCAGTGGGTCCAAGCCAAGATGGAAAGACACTTTCAATCTTATTCTCTGATTAACTGGATACAGGCACATGTTGAATTATTTGAGTGGCTACAGAGACACAGTCTACACACTCAGACAGGAGATGATATCTCCCCTACCAGTATATTAGCTGCCACCAGTACCTTAACTCCATTCTGTCTTAAAACTGTTTGTTTTGTTTTGTTTTTAAAAAATAAAAAATAAATGCCCTTGTTTCTAAAAGGAAAAGTATGAGTTTTGGTTATTTGGATCCAATATAGATTCCTTCATTATTTTGAGAGGTTGGTTACTAATTATTGAGTATAATTTAAAAAATTCCTCCTGCTAGTTTAAGATGCTTCACTACAGTATTGATACAAATGTAGAAACAGAGATTTTTCCTTTAATAACTTTTATAAATATAGGCTGTCACCATAATGTACCAATCAGATTATAGATAAATCTTATACTTTGGTTGATTTTATTTCTTGGGGGCTTTTGAACAGGGTTTTCAGGGTGGGTTTATCTGTATAATCTTGGACTTCATTCTGTAGATGAGGCTGGTCTAACGCTCAAAAAATTTTACTGCTTCTGCCTTCTGAGTACTGGTATTAAAGGTATGTGTGGTTATGAATGAATTAGAAGTTAAGAAATGCAAATGTTGTCAAGGTCAGTGTGGTCAATCTGAGCACTTGTCTCAAAATTGCTCAGCAATTAACAGCACTTTCCCAAAGGACCTGAGATTGCTTTTCTGTAATCACAGCTAACTTTCATCCCAGTGGCAGAAAATTAGAATACAGTTCTAGTCTTTATTAGTAATAAAAAGTGATGTGGTACACACACACGTGTAGGCATAGTAAAATCACAAGAAATGTTTAAAAAAAAACTACTATCTTCCAATGGGAAATTTCAATAGAAAAAGTGATGGCAGGAATGGCTTAGCTAACGTAACTGTGCCAGGCAAATTAGAACATATCTGCATAGTAGAGTTTCTAATTAACAATGCAGTATTTATTGACTCAAGTTAACCTTCCCAAACTGCTTTAAGTTTTATAGGCAAGAGTATTTTTTTTTTTGTTTTTCAAGTAATAAAAAATTTTACTAGCCTAGTATATCCAGATAATTGTGGTGGCTTAAGATAAAACCTCAAGCTAGAAACTAAAACAAAAACTACAGGAAAACATTTCTAATTATTTTTTTTTCTTAATTACTCCTTGTCCTAATATAAATGCCTTATCCATCTCAGTCACACTTATTTTAATTAATGCAATCTCAGTGGATGAGCCTTTTTATATCAATCACCAATCAACATAACTTCTTAAAAATATAGTAATTAACAATTCTGATCTTGAAAAAGCCTCAACTGTTGCTTTTCAACTTAAGTTATATTATTATATTGACAGCTTAAGATAAGTAGAATAGAGACTATATAAGAATCTTTTTAAAAGTTACTGCAGAAAGCTTATCAATCACTTGATAAGCAAAAACACAAGCATCAATACAGTGACAATTAGTAAACACAGATATATCAAGAAATGTGAAGATAAAAGCCTTTAAGATCAAAATAAAACCAAAACTGTCAGTCTACAGAACTGTCCTATACTCTTAGAAAAATCCAAAAAACTCATAGTAAATTTTTCTAAAACATAGTTGGTGAAAATCTGTCATTTTCCAAAGAAGCAACAACACATTTAAATGACAATTAAAAAAATCTATGACATAGATAAAAACACTGTCCAAAGAAGAATATATATGATATACATATATAAAATATCTTAACAAACATCAACAAAATTCTAATCAAAATAAAACCACAAATTCACTAGGACACACTCATGCTGTGCACTCCAGTTCTGAATTTTGTCAATAATAGGAAATAAAATGAAATAAAATAAAATGTGTGGGTGCTGGAGAGATGGCTCAGTGGTTAAGAGCACCGTCTGCTCTTCCAGAGGACCCAGGTTTGATTCCCAGCACCCACATGGCAGCTAACAACTGTCCGTAGTTCCAGTTCCTGGCAAACACCAAGGCAAATAAATAAATAAATAAAGTTTTTTTAAAAAAATAAAAATAAAATAAAATAAAATGTTTGACTTAAATTTGAAAGATTTACTTAAAGATTTCTGATGTTTCACTTTATATAAAAGTTTTGATTATTTAAAAAAATCTCTTTTCTTATAATAAAGAAAAATATTTTTTAAATCACTTAGGCATCATTTTGTTTTCTTTGACTGGTGATGTCCTGAAACTCTACATGAGATTAAGGACATAAAAACTTTCTCAAACAAAATGCAAGGTAACAGATTTTTACAGAAATAGTGTATGAATTTCATTATATACCAAAACTAACTTGTTTTTTGTAATTGCTTTATGAATTACAAGAACTTTTGAAAACAAGTTTACTTCCACATTTTGTATATGTTTGTGTGTAAGAGAAAATACCTAAAATAGTGGGATTATGCTCTTAGACACAGTAAATTTTAGTTTAATGAAATGACGATTTGCTAGAAGCTAGGCAGATACAAAGTAAAAGTGTGGAAAATAAAAAAAAAAAAAATTCTGGGACCAGGAGGAGAATAACAGAGGCCAGATATTTGCAGGAGAAAAAGACAAGAATGCTTTACGAAAAAACTACCAGCCAAGTATGGCTAAAATACATAAAAATCATGGGTTAATTTAAGTTATCAAGTAAATGCCTGAGCCATAGAATAAGCAGCCTATAGTAAGGTTTGGGACTAGATGGCTGTGGCAATAGCTGGTGGGAACAGAAAAACTTCTGACAACAATATTCCAAGTATACACATGTGACATATAAGAAAAGAAGGTGTGAGATTGACTGAATCTATAATAGAAGGTCATTATGAGCTTTCTAATTTTGTTACTGGGATATCAACTCAAATCACCCTAAAGATGTATACGTTGTTGGTTTTACACATGAAAAGAGATGCACACCAGCAGATATGTCACAAGAACTTATTCAAGAAAGTTGTCTTGCTAGTATGTGGGAAGCAGGCAGAGGAGAAAAGAGAAACCTGCTGTCAGCTGGTGAAACTTTATAAGAGAGCAGATGAACACAAATTTACATAGCCATGCCAGGGAGCGTGCCTGTTGTGTGGTATGTTCTACCACAAACATGAAGGCTTTAACATGTTGGGGCTACATGCCAGGACTTCTTATCTCATCCAGCATCATATGGTTTTACCACATAGTCGCTCTATGCTGGGAATACTTACATACATGATCATTCACAAATTAACACCAAAAACAAAACCTAAATAAATAACAAAGCAAAAAATGATCCATAGGAACATGATGCATTAATATTAAGATGGTGTATATGATAAGTTTGTAGCATAAGTTAAATACAATTGAAAAAACAGTCTTCAACAATATATTATAGAATTACTAATTTTTATACTAAATGCAAGGGTGACAAACTTGAAATATTCAATAAGATTACAAAAATAATATACATATTTTTACCATGCAAATTCTATATTTACTACAAAGCTACAAAAATCAAAAATATGTATGATATCTGTAAAGGAATAAACAGAATAAAAGAAGGTTACAAATAAAAATAAAAAAATATATATATAGTCAACTTTTAAGCAAAGGAAATTCTGCTACAAAAGTGTGATCTTGACCAAGGTAATCTTACCTATAAATCTATTTGTATAGATATTCAAAGCAACTTAATAACTTCTACAAAATTAATTAAAAGTAACCCAGTAGCTGATAAGTTTTCATTCCTTCTACTCCTGATATTGCTTTCTGGAAGAGAGACCCCAAAAGTAGAGCTCTCTTGGCAAACAAAATGTAATCTCATTTGATGAATCTACAAACTGTCATGTTATCTTGCTATTTCAGCCAAACAAGGACTCACTGATGCCCAGTGACCAACCATTGCTGACAATGATTTAGTGTCTATTGCTTAACACATAGGTTATTACATGCAATGTAAAATCTACTTTATCAATCTTTCCCAAAACATGCAAAACTGAAATATCTCTGTAGCTCAAAAACATGATTTCTCCCCTGGATCTGAGCAGTCCTGAATCAGATAAAAACTGTTAGCAGAAAATTTTTTTTTCCTTCTTTATTTTGTATTTATCAAAAAAACAGTAAAAAGAATTTAAAAATGCCGAAGAGTTAACAATAACTATACAGAGGATAATAATCATAAGCATGGCTTATCAAGGGTGGAAATGCAATTAAAATATTCTAGTCATATATTAAGACAAAATGATCCCCAAAACATCTTTCTTCCAGTGTCTCAAAATTTCTAAAATTTATAAGACACATTTGGAACTGCTAAACAATGTTCTGAACTTCTAAAAACTAGACTACCAGTTATCTAATCTCTATTTCCACTAAAAGCAAGGTATGTGTGTATGCACTAAATATATATATTACAAGTATCAGAACTTGCCATAGGCAGCATTGCATGCTGACCCCTCCGTCCCCCACAGAATCTACACTGAGAATGTCTTAGAAGAGAGAAAACCCTGCCAAGGTCACCACATGGATCAATAGAACCACAGTCTAGATCATGGTCTATCTCAGTCATAGAACCTCTGCAGAAATTATCCTCCAAGCTCTGGTTCAGTGGTCTCCACACTCACCATGACACGTCTTATGGTTTCCCTCAGTGTTATAAGCAGAGCCACAAAAAAGAAAACCTCAAAGAAAATGCAAGCTATTTAAAACTGGTATTACTATTTTCTAAGCCTTCACAGAGTATTACATTAGCTAAGGTAACTGAACCTCAAGATAGTAGCAAGTCCCCTAGTGGAACATCAAAGAGCAAATGACACAGAAAGCAAAATCCTTACCAGTTTTTCCTTTGCACTCCAGAGGCAGATATGATATTTATAGAAAATTTTTGTTTTAGTAGAAATTTTTCTACTCTTTTAGAGCACCTCCTTGTTCCTCATCAATGCATACAGTTTTTGTGTACAAATTCTAATACATACTGATTCACAAGATTCCTAAAAGTGTCACTGACACAGTCAGAGACTCTGAGGAAATGTAAGTCATGTTGCTCATGGCTACCAAGTGTGGTCACATGGATAATCACATACTTAAGCTGAGTGACCATCACATCTATTCAATATTGATAATTTTGGTCTGTGATGATCACATCTACTCAATCTTGATTATTTTTGTCTGTGATGATCAAATTTACTCAATATTGATTATTTTTGTCTGTTTTCTTCTAGCCTCTCTTATTGCCACCTGCTGGTACCTTTCCACCACTGCCCATGTTACCGTAGAACCTGTCCCACCCCAAGTGGCCAAAGAAGAAAACATTCTTCTCCTTGTTCACAATCTGCCAAAGGCCTTTGTTTGGATCAAAAAGGTGAGAAGCATGGACCATGCCATTGCAATATAGATACGAAATGGAAATGTAAGTGTAACCAGGTCTGAACTAGTATAGCCAATGCTTTGCTTTATTTCTGGAAACTCTTCTGTCCAACACAAGTCATATTAACAAAGAAAATACTGTTACTTTGTAATGGTTGTTAGAGAATTACAGTCCATTAGTTAGGAAACAATGAGCAGTCATTGGAATTACAGTCCATTAATTAGTCAAACAATTGACTAATAGTGGGACTTGTAGACAGGAGAAATACTGTGGGCCTGATATAGTAATAACCTCAAAAACTTATTTGAAAAATAAAATTTATGGCCATAAGTATTAGAGCATATGAGAGCAAACAAAATATTACTCACAGCTTTTTTGAGACTACACATCTTAAACAGTAAAATAACTGTACTGTTAGGCAGAACCACACTATTTTACTCAGATTGTCTAGATTGGTTGAAGGTGGGCAACAATATAAATTTGATTTTACATGTGTCCATTTAAATTTTTAATTTATTTGATTTTAAATGTCAGTGCTTTATCCAGTTTATTGAAATGCTTTTTCTGAAGACAGAAACAATGTCCCACATGCAAATTCTTTTCTTGTGACTGCAATGAATAGTCAACTGTATAAACCAAATGAAAAATTTTAAAAACATTGAGGAAATAAAGTTATTTACTTTAAGAACTTTGAAAATGTAAGATAGAATACAACCAGGTCATTGAACTGGAGAGGGACAGACTGAAATCAAGGCCATCTTAGTCAACTTAACTGAGTTTGTGTCAGAAGAACTTTGCTAACAGGATGAAAATGCACCTGTTCTAAAGTTAATATGCCTTCGCAGGGAGAAGTCACTTAACACACATAGGAAATTAATAAAGAAAAAGACCTTTAAAGATTATCAATCTCTGGATAATGCTCAAAGAAGAAGCAGCCTATACACATTTTTCATTCAAGCTATGCTATCATCCTTTTGCTTTTAGCTTCAGGATCCAAGTTAAATGTTAAGTAATTTAAATAGAGTTTAGCCACTTATGCAGATAAGTGTTACACAAATAAGATTCAAAAAATTGTTTAAGCACCAGAGACCTGAAAGATCAGCCAATTCTTTTCTGATAGGATTCTGAAGTGAAGGACAAGAATGATAGGAAAAGTAAAAGGTGGAAAAGATAAGGTATTAGACATGTTTTGCATTTTACATAAGCTTCTTATAAAGAACAGCACCTTGTATACCACTTCTATAGAGAAAATTAAAGAAAAAAAAGACTACTATAAAGTCAGCAGAAACTATCATAAAATGTGACAGACTAAGGAATGATAATCAAAACAAGGGGAACACAAGGTATCAGGAACATTAGTACATTCACAGTGGTCTTAGGACTGAAAACCATAGCTCCATATGCTGAAAAACTGGGTTCTCAGAATCTGAAGCAACCCCAAACACAACTGCACTGGTTCCAGATCATTACCAGTTCTCTCATGCATATTTCTGTTTTTTTTTTTTAAAGTTCTATTTCACTGTCAATACATCACTCTCTTTGGGACAGCTCTAAAGACATAGGCCCCAGGCTGTACTAGCTCAAATCAAATTTTTCCTACTCCCAACCTGAGAAACTACATAAAAGCCTGCCATGATAAGGCCAATCCATGCCAAAACTATTACTTAAAGAGTTGTTCATTTGGCTCAACTATTTTTCTTCAAAACACAACAAGAACTTTATGCCTTAAGGTTGCTTGTGACCCTGTAATGTCTCAATAGAGAGCTTATTAGGCATTTTCTCTCATGGAGGATTAAGCCTTGTCGCTGGTGGTAAATCAGGAATTGCTTCTCTATAATGGTTTAAAATCATTGGAGAATGTTGTGTGTACCTACTATTCTAATCTTTAACAGACATAATTATATTGGGGGTGTTTTAGAGGCAGTATTCCATGAGCTAAGCTTTATTTTTTGAGACTATCTCCTAAGCATCTGTATGTTTTTTTATATTACCAATTCTACTCTTAATCACACCGTAATAGTAGTGCTACCCAACATTTGAGAAATATTTTATATACTACAAAAAATTATAACCAGAAATAAACTTTATATTGAAAAGATGAATGCAAAGTGCTAAACTTCTAGAATAAACTGCAAAAATACACCTCCTCAAACTTTGCAACCTGCTTTTTTTAGGTGCAGCAAAAAAAAAAAATATTGAATTTGAATTTAAAAATGTTGCTACATACAGCTCCCTGATCCCAGCTTTGTGAGCAAAATCAGCCCATAGAGCAAAGTTATTCAAGGGCCTGGTCTAGGTCCAGGGCATTCCAAGAACCATGAGGAACTTGATAGAACAGAGATCCTGGCTGCATGTTCCTACCCAGATCTAAGAAGCACTCAGCACACTGGTTTCTGCACTTCACCACTTGCTCCAAACCATCTGTGAACAGAGGCACTTTATTCACCATTTTCTTGTTTTCCAGCTCAGCCATGCTCCCTGCTCAGGTTCCAGCCAGTGTTATCATAGCAAAATAAACTAGCTCAGTTTCCAGCTCTTCTAAAAAGCTAATACTAAATAGAGAAACAGAAAGGACCCTGCACCGCGTCTGACTAGCGGGTGTCCGGGAGGGTCTGATGGCTTGTTGATACCAGAATGACAAGAGCACCTCCGATAGAATTACACTGTGACTAAAGACACTGTACAAAGGTTCCTGACCTTGTCAGGGCAAAGACCTTTGCTTAATCTGCAGAGATATGCATTCTAATAGCACTTTCTCCTGATTCTAATGCCTGAAAATGCTAACTTCCTGTACTGCACAGGCACTTCCTCTTCTTCCTTCAGGTCACAAGGTGGACAGCTATCTTGTGCAGACCTCTATAATTTTGGTTTTCTGTGTGCCCTGTGTTTACTTCAGTGCTTTCTAAGTTTACATTTGTTTTATGTCTTATGTTCTAGATATTCTTTTTTAAATGAGCCTCTTGGATTTCTGGATATCCTTTTGTAAGTGGGTCCAGACTTTGTTGATGTCGGTAAATGGTGGAATTAAGCTTTCTAACATACCACAGACTGTGTAACTGAAAAAAAAATCCTGGTAGGTTGGTTTGAATTTGATATGAAAGCCAAATATCTCAGTTTTATTTTTTTCCTCCAGGTGCCATCGCATTTGTTTGTTCTGTTCGTCATCTTATATATTATGATTGTGTTTGTACTTTTCTTTATTCAAAAGACTGACTGTCAGTAAAGAGTACTTGTACTTAAGTGGTCCCTAGCCCTTTGAACAAGAACACAGGAAGGAACTGGCACTTATGGAGAGTGGGAAAGCACAGCCAAGTGGGAACTCCAGGTGCCTAGTGACTGGAAATGGTGCAGGCCATGAGCACTTTTAGGCCTAGAGAAGACAAATTTGATCCTGAGAGAACACATAGAGATCCCAAGTGTCGGAACTTTGCAGCATGGAGTAAGCCAAAGTGAAAGCGTGGACAGATAATGCCTAACCTAGATAACATTGAGACTGAAGCTATTAAATATTTGCCCCATGGAACTAAGTCACATGGTGTCCTAAAGGTACCTGAAGAAGCATGGAGGGAATTACTTTCAGATTGCTGATCTGGTATACTTGATATTGGTAAGAAAAGGACAAGTTTGTAAACCTGGACAGGTACAAGGCTTTATAATCTGACAATTAGTTACAATTTTTCCCATCTAGGAATCTACTCATTGCCTGAGTTTTGCAATAAAAAGCTCAGGACACTTTTTATCTGTACCTAGGCCTGCTAAGACACTCACCCCAAACAAAGTTTATGCTGCCATCACTAATTTAACTCCTTTCCATTCTGAAACACCCTTAAAATTAGCCTTTTTCTACAGTGAGATTTTCTACAATAAGGTTTTGGTCATTCTGATACAAGGAGTTCTGAATATCTGCCGTATGAAGGGGTTGGCTATAAATTTTATTGGTTAAAATTAAAAATAACTTACTGCTAGTTTCAAATGCTACATATTGGTATACTCTTGATGAAAATTTTCAGTCAGAGATTCCTCCTTAAATATCTTTATATATATATATATATCTGCAACCAGATTTAAGGTTGTTCTTATATTTTGTTGGTTTTTTTACTTTCCATTATTTTGAGACAGGGTTTATCTGTGTAGGCCTGGAACTCATTCTGTAGTCCAGGCTCACATGGAATATTGAATATCCAACTGTTTCCGCCTCTTGAGCACTGGGGTCAAATATATACACAGTCACCAAGCAGCTTAAAGTCAATATTACTTCAAATCATCCAGGTTGAAGATGGATCTTAGATTTCAAAACCTTTATAAAAACAAATTTAAATGATATATAAAATCAGGCCCCAGTATGTCCTGAACTCATCCTGATGCCTATATATTTTACTACATAGAGTAGATGCCTTCTGTTGCCAAGCATGCAGCAATAGCCTCATGGGCACCAAGTAAAACAAAAATTATTTATTAGTGACTGATTATATAAGAGGATTTTAAGGGAGTATATAAAATAATCATTGATGTAAAAATTGAAATTTAGGGCAGTTTTTGAAAGTTGAACTGTTCCTCATGGCAGCATTGATGGGTTAGCTCTTTCCTCAAAAAGTGCAAAGAAAAACAAAGAATTGCAAGTACCAAGTCTTAGGCTGGCCTGAACATTCCTGATACATAGGTCTTCCAGGCCTAAGGGCCATATCTCTAGATCAAGATAAATAATGCCTAATTCTGACTATTTTGGGTATTTCCTATTATTGGCTGAGTGATACTAAGGCATAGTTTAATGATGGTTGTGAACATCAAGATAAATAGAGAAAAAGACAGATAGTTGGCTATAAAGACACAATGGTAGAAAGATAGATATACAGATAGATAGATAGATAGATAGATAGATAGATAGATAAATAGATAGATGATAGATAGATAGATAGATAGACAGACAGATATAGGAAAGATTAAAAGAGGAGGGTGAGAGAGAGATAAAGAGAGATAGAGAGAGAGATTTATTTTATAAGTTTTGTAACTCTTAAAAAACCTTGGCTAATTCACTGGGACTTTTAGTCATCTATATTTCTTTACTTTTCAGTTATAATTTTTGATTTATAATCTTAATTACAGATATAACAAACTTTTAGCAAATATCTCAAGACCTCATACTGCAAAAAAACCTTTCATACTGTATAATGTTAAAGAATATTGAATACAGCAAAGCATAGCATTTGCTGTTATTTCTTACAAATATGTAAAATACAACATAATCCATTAGATCCATGGAAAGATTTGAATATTTGTTCTGATAAAATTGATAGGTACTTATATAGTGGAAAGCTACATATTTATTAATTTATTCTGGTAGGCATTCACATGTCAAACCTAATTAAATTCAATATTTGGTAAGCTGATGCTTGAAAGGGAAATATCTTTGTCAAAACTGCAATCACCAAGAAAAGAGAAAATAAACACTGTTTCTATTTGTAAAGCCACCAATTACAACTGTAGTTAGTGGACTGAATAAAGAATCCAGGGAGATGGCTCAGTGGTTAAGACATAGACTGCACTTTCAGACTAGTTTTGCAGGTGCCCTGGGTTTAATTGTCAGCATGCACATGGTGACTCACAACTGACTGTAGCTCTAGTTTTAGAGGACCTGACACTCTTACACAGACATATATGCAGGCAAAACACCAATGCACATAAAATAAAAATAAATACAGAACTAAATAGAAGGTAAAATAATTTTTACATGGATGTATCTTATTATAGTATTAACCCAATGTAATGAACTTCCCAGAGGATTGTATGTATAATTTCCTGTGTGTTTATACTCCAGT
>PVIH01030565.1:0-12024 GCA_004025045.1 Sigmodon hispidus | reverse complement strand
GCCAGCAAGCTGGGTGGGCATTGTGCTTCACCTGGGGCCATGCTGGCTTCAGAAGTCCAAACCGAGGTCTCTCCACTTAGTGGGTAGACATTATAATTCCAATGGGGAATTGAGAACAGTTTATGGAAGGTGAGTGATATATTAGGTCACACAAAAAGAATATAATAAATACAAGTATAAAATGGCAATACCTCACTTGACACAGTTTGTATTGTTGCAGCCAGAGCCGCCATGGTTTTCGGATGGTACACTGTGCACAGGCAGGAGACATTACCTAAGGAGTAGTCTTTGCCCAGTTGTGAGTAAGTACACTATAATGGCAGATGCTCCTGGGGGCTTTGGTTGTCTTGTAGAATTCATCTGTATACAGTGTTACTAATGTGCCCTGACTCTGGGCCAGGCAGATGGAGACCACACATTCACAACACAATTGTGGAAATTTGGATGCTATTCAGAGACATGCCTCAAACATGCAGCTTATTTTAGAAGAAAAACAAGGTAAACGTCATTAAAAAGCCTTCAAAACCAAGCGCAAAAGTGAACTAGTGTAAGAACTTACTCCTCCATTCTTAAGATACATGTTTTGAAAAATATTGACCATCCTGGTTATACTGTTGTCTCTGAGTATGTCTCCAAACTGTACAGAAATGACAGACCATGCATTCACAAATAACACGTATTTCTTAAAATTATACAGTCTAAAAGAGTAAAACACATTTTATTATAGATTTTTTTTCTTTGAGGAAAACAGATGTGTGATAGAGGCTGTGGCAAAGTCTTGAAGGGATCAAAACTGGGCAAGGCGTTTTCAAGCACAGCCTTCAGCAGAACTGTCGGGACTTCCAACCCTGAGAAGTAGCCTCGGAGGGAGGGAGCCAGCGCATCTGGGCATGCAGTGAGGCGGGATAGGTAAAAGCAGCAGGAGGAGGAAGCGCAGGCGCTAGCTCCGCTGGGTACAGAGGGTATGGGGCCCACACTTCAGGGCTACTGGGGTAAAGTGCAGGTACTGTGAGCTCATATGGCTCTCTGGCAATGAACTGAGGTACAGTGTTGGGCAAAGGAGTACTGGGGTTTGGAGTCCCTACAAGTTTGTTCTTGGCCATCTTCGTGTTCGCCTTAGCAAACTCTAGTCGTAGTGTCTGCGGGATTTCAGGATCGAAGCGGATGCCGTTCAAAGCGTTCTTTGCAGCTTCTGCTTCTGAGCGACTGTCGAAACTGACAAAACCTACAGGCTGTTTAGATGTGAGCTTTATAAGAGAACCCTCATAGCCCTTGAAGGGTCTGAAAAGCAGGTAAAGCTCCCGGGGTTTGATGTCCAGGGGCAGGCCACTGACAAACAGTGTCCGGACCTCCTCCTCCTGAAGGTTGGCCTCGCTCGGGGTGTTCTCCTTCTCGGCTTTGCCTCCGCTGTTCATTTTCCCGGTCCTAGGTCGCCGCGCGGGGCTGGGGCGAGGGCGCGCTCGCCCGCTTGCTTCCTTCCCCCGGGCGGGCGAGCTGCGGGACTGGAGCCGGGCGGCGTTGGGGGGAAGCCGGATCGAGCGGGGACCTCAGAGATGCCGGGCGAGCCCCGGAGTCGGGACGCGGCCGAGGCGGAGGAGGCTAGGCGACGGGCGCGGCTGGGACCTGAGCCGCCGAGGGCGCGTTGCTGGCTGGCTCTGGACAGCGGGGCCGCACGCAGCGCGCTTTCTCTCGCCTTCCACCCTCCTCCCGTCCCCTCCCTCTCCTCCCTCCTCTCCTCCCTCCTCCCTCCCTGGACGTGAGCTGCCGGCCGCCTCAAGGTTTTTCATATAGGCATCTAGCGCTATGAATTTTCCTTTTAAGACTGCATTCATTGTGTCCCACAATTTTGGATACGTTGTGGATTCATTTTCATTAAATTCTAGGAAGACTTTGATTTCTTTCTTAATTTCTTCCTTGACCCAGAGATGGTTCTGCTGAGTGAAGTTTAGTTTTCAAGAGTTGGTAGGCTTTCTTTGGGTTTTGATGTTGTTGACCTCTAACTTTAGGCCCTGGTGGTCCGATATATTACAAGGGATTATTTCCATTTTTTTTGTATCTGTTGATATTTGCATTATGACCAATTATGTGGTCAATTTTGGAGAAAGTTCCATGAGGAGCTGAGAAATATGTATATTCCTTTGCATTTGGGTGGTAGCTTCTGTAGATATCTATTAAATCCATTTGCATCATAACCTCTTTTAGACTCCTTATTTCTCGGTTGAGTCTGCCTGGTTGATCTATCCAGGGTTGAAAGTGGGGTATTGAAGTCTCCCACTATTAGGGTGTAAGAATTGATGTGGGATTCGAGCTTTAGCAGTGTTTCTTTTACATAATTAGGTGCCCTTATGTTAGGGGCATAAATATTTAAGATTGAAATCTCCTCTTGACCAATTTTTCCTGTGATGAATAAGTAGTGACCATCTTGGTCCCTTTTAATTGCTTTTAGTTTAAATTATACTTTGTTAGATCATTGGATTGCAACCCCCCGCTTGTTTCTTAGGTCTATTTTACTGGAAAATCATTTCCCAACCCTTTATTCAAAGCCTGTGTCTGTCTTTGCGGTTGAGGTGTGTTTCTTGTAGGCAACAGAAGGATGGCTTCTGTTGTTGTATCCATCTTGTTAGTGTGTGACGTTTTATAGGAGAGTTGAGACCATTTATATTAAGCGAAATTAGTGACCATTGATTCATATTTCCTGCCATTTTGGTGGTAACTTGTATCCTTTCTCTGGGGGTATTCTTCTGTGGAATTATTGATTGTTTGTTATTTCGTGGGTGTATCTGGGGTCCTTAGGTTGGAGTTTTCCCTCTAATACTCTCTGTAGTGCTGGATTGGTAGATAAATATTCCTTCAGTCTGACTTTGTCCTTAAATACATTGTTTACTCCATCTATGGTGATTGATAATTTTGCAGGGTATAGTATTCTAGTTTGGCAGCCATGCTCTTTTAGTGTCTGTATATCTTCCTACCAAGCCCTTCTACCTTTCATCATTCCCATTGAATAGTCAGGCGTTGTTCTGATGGGTCTGCCTTTATATGTGCGTTGGCCCTTTTATTTTGCAGCTCTTAAATTTTTTTCTT
Source organism: Sigmodon hispidus (assembly GCA_004025045.1). Classification (NCBI taxonomy): domain Eukaryota; kingdom Metazoa; phylum Chordata; class Mammalia; order Rodentia; family Cricetidae; genus Sigmodon; species Sigmodon hispidus. Next base: position 8,943 of record PVIH01030565.1, on the reverse strand, counting down.
AGTTCTGTATGTTTTGTGGCTTGATTATAATGTGGCTCACTGACTTTTTTGGGGTTTCTATCTATTTGGTGTTCTGTAAGCTTCTTGTATCTTTATAGGCATTTCCTTCTTCAGGTTAGGGAAGTTTTCTTCTGTGATTTTATTGAATACATTATCTGTGCCTTTGAGCTGGTATTCTTCTTCTTCTATTCCTATTATTCTCAAATTAGGTCTTTTCATGGTGTCCCAGATTTCCTGAACATCTTGAGTTATGGCTTTTTTAGTTTTACTATTTACTTTGACTGATATATCTATTTGAGCTACTGAATCTTCCCCTTCAGAGATTCTATCTTCCATCTCTTGAACTCTGTTTGTTATGCTTGTATCTGTGGTTCCAGCTTTTTTCTTCAGATTTTCTATTTCCATCTTTGCCTCATTTTGTGTCTTTTTTATTGCTTCTATTTCAACTTTTAGTTCCTGGCATGTTTCTTTTACAGATTTGTTCATCTCTTCCAATTTTTTGTTTGTATTTTCTTCTATTTCTTTAAGGCTATTTTTCATATCTTCTTTGAGAGTTTCGATGATCACCAAAAAGGAATCTTTGGTGATGCTTCCTTCTGTTTCCTCTTCATTGCTCAGTTCAGGTCTTGTATTTGTAAGAACACCACTTTCTTCTGGAGTTACCTTGTTTTTGTTTGTATTATTATGTAAGATTTTGCACTGACGTTTGCCCATGGCTTCAGTGGTTCAACATTAGGCGGCTCTTGGTCCGTTGTGGCACTCAGGCTTGTGCACCTCTTGTCACCCTTCTGGGCGGGGTCTGAGTCTGTCCTTCAGGGACCCCAGTCGTTTTTTTTTTTTTTTTGCTCAGTTTGAGGTGGAGGTGGGTAGCCGTGCAAATTCCCTCAGCAGCAGCTATGGTTATGGTGACAGGCAGACTTTATCTGTCCCTGCTACAGAGTGCACTGGGACTCACTCTGTAGATAGCACCCAGTCCCAGAAGTGGAACTGGAACCGATGGGAGGTCAACTCTCCCTCCCTGGCTGGGATATAGGCGCTTCGGCCTTGTGACCCCTGCTCACCTCTGGGCGGGATCTGATTCTGTCCTTCAGGGACCCCATTGTTATCTGTTCACTCAGTTGCACTCATTCCCTCAGCAGTAGCTGTGGGTATGGTGACAGACTTTATCTGTGCCTGCTACAGAGTGCATTGGGACTCACTCTGCAGACAGCACCCAGTTCCCTATTTTAATTTTCTTGTATCATCTGTTAAGAGTTGTTTTGTGATAGAGTATGTAGCCAATTTTGTAGAAAGTTCTGTGAGGTGTTGAGAATACGGTTGTGGTGGTTTGAAGGAAAATGCCCATCAAAGGGAGTAGTACTATTAGAAATTGTGGCCTTGTTGGAGAAACTGTGTCACTATAGAGTTGGGCTTTCATGTCTCATATATGCTCAAGCCACACCCAGTGGGACAGTTCATTTCCTGTTGCCTTTGAACAAGATGTAGGGACTCTCAGCTCCAATACCATGTCTGTCTGCACACTGCCTTGCTTCCCACCCTGATGATAATGAACTAAACCTCTGAAACTGTAAGCCTCTCAATTAACTATTTTCTTTATTAGAATTGATGTGGTTCTGTACCCATTGGTTCAAGAGATGAGTAACACTTCACCCAGACCAGGTAGAGATCCAAGTCCCTATGATCCTGGCCCTGAACAAAGCCCTTGGAACCCCATTGGCACTTATCTCTCCTCTAAATTCAAGCCAGCAGGAAAATACTCTGCAGACCAGAAGCCCCAGTAAAATCCAATTCACTGGACACCCCGAACTACAAAACCTTACCTCACCTCCTAACCCACCTCATCACCCAGCACCCATTAGACCAGGAATCCCCAGCACCTGTTGGATCAAGATAGGTTCCTTGAGAACCTCAGTTCCTCAGCACCTACTGCATCAAGAGTGGCCACCTGAGATCCACTGCCTGTCAGCACCTACTGGATTAAGAGGAGTACCTGAGAACCAGAACTCACCAGCACCTACTGGATTAAGAACTCCTGAAGGATCAAGAACTCCCTCTGGATCAGGAGCTCATATTGGACCAAGAGTGGATCCCTGAGTCACAGAATCAGCCAGTTCTTATTACATCAACTACAGGTCACTGTAACACAGAATACACTACCTCCAAGTAGGCCAAGAGCCCAAATTGGACCAAAATAAACTTCCTGAGACAGAGACACAGCCAGAACAGATTGCACCAAAATCAGCTCCCTGAGATATATATATATATATATATATATATATATATATATATATATACAGCAATAATCCAAGGAAACAATGGGCAGATGCCAGTGCAAGAATAGATATGACAACATAAAGAGTAACATGGCACCACCAGAATCTGGTGGTTCTGCAACAAGACCTGATCCTGGCAATGCAGAAGAAGCAGAAGGAAACGACCTTAAAAACAGCATTATGAAGATAATAGAAGCCTTAAAAGAAGAAATTTTAAAAAATCCTTAAAGAAATAGAAGAAAAGACAAAAAATTGGAAGAGATCAACAAATCCCTGAAGAAAATAAAGAAATACAATATAAAGCAATCAAAGAGGTGAAGGAAACATTTCAAGATTTAAAAATTGAGATAAAAGCAATAAAGAAGATACAAACTGAGGCAATGCTGGAAATATAAAATCTGAAGAAATAAACTGAAACTACAGATACAAGCATAACCAACAGAATGCAATAGATGAAGGAGAGAAACACTGTTGTGGATGATTCAGTGGATTGGATATAGATATATCAATCAAAGAAAACAGTAAAACTAAAATAATCATAACACAAAATGTCCAGGAAATGTAATACACCATGAAAAAAACCAAACCTAAGAAAACCTGGAATTGAAGAAGAATACTAGCTCAAAGGCACAGAAAATATAGTCAACAAAATCATAGAAGAAATTTTTACCAACCTTAAGAAGACATACCTATAAAGATACAAGATTACAGAACACCAAATAGACTAGTTCCCCAAAAGAAGTCTGCTTGCAACATAATAATCAAGCCACTAAACCTACAGAATATAGAAAGAATGCTAAGAGCCACTAAGAAAAAAGACCAAGTTAACTATAAAGACAGAAACATCAGAATAGCATCAGATTACTCAATGGAAACAATGAAAGCCAGAAGGTCCTGGTGAGGTGTTGCCAGCCCAGATTACTATTCCCAGGAAAACTATAAATCACCATAGATGGTAGAAATGATATTCCATAACAAAACCAGACTGAAACAATACCTATCCACAAATCTGGCCTCAAAAAAAAGCACTTAAGGGAAAACTCCAACCTAAGGAAGCTAGATACACACATGAGACAACAAGTAATAGATAATCCCACAGGAAAAAGAAACCCAAATAAAGGAAACACACACAGACAAACACACAAAACCACTAAAAATAACAGCAATTAACAGTCACTGGTCATTAATATCCCTTAATATCAGTGGACTCAGTTCACTTATAAAAAGACACAGCCTAACACAATGGATACAAAAACAGAATCCTTTCTTCTGCTGCATTCATTATAAACACATCAACTTTAAAGACAGATACTGGCTGAGAGTATAGGGCTGGGAAAAAACTTTCCAATGAAATAGACCTAAGAAACAAGCTGATATAACCATCCTAATATCTCACAAAATAGACTTCAAAAACTAAAATCAATAAAAAGAAATCAGGACAAACATTACTTACTCATCTTAGAAGAATCCACCAAGATTAATTCTCAATCCTGAACATTTATGCCCCCAACACAAGGGCACCTACATATGTAAAAGAAACACTACTAAAGCTTAAAACTCATATCAATTCCCACAATTAATAGTGGGAGACATCAATATCTTACTCTCACCAATGGATAGGTCTACCAGACAGAAACTTAACATAGAAATAAGACATCTAACAGACATTATGACTCAAATGGACTTACTTGATACATACAGAACTTTCCACCCAAACACAAAGGAATATATTTTTTTCTCAACACCCCATTGAACATTCTTTAAAATTTAGCATATTATCAGTCATAAAGCAAATATCAATAGATACAAAAAGTGAGAATATCTCCTTGTATTCTATCAGACCACCATGAATTAAAGTTAGAGTTCAACAACAACACAAAACCCAGAAAGCCTACAAACTGAATGAAACTGAATAATTCTCAATTGAACTACCTCTGGGTCAAGGAAGAAGTGAAGAAAGAAATAAAAGACTTCCTAGAATTTAATGAAAATGAATCTACAACATACCCAACTTATGGAACACAATGAAAGCAGTCCTAAGAGGAAAATTTATAGCACTAGATGCCTACATGAAAAACCTTGAGAAATCTCACACAAGAGACTTACTTAACAGCACAGCTTAAAGCGCTAGAATAATTAGCAGCAAACTCATGTAGAAGTAGACAGCAGGAAATAATCAAACTCAGGTGTGGTATGGTTCAATTGGTACTGAGGGAGACCTAGAGGCATAGCTTTTGGGTCTGGAATATCCTAGATGGGGTGTGGCCAGCCACTTTTGAAGACCAGGTTGCACACTGCTTGCCATCCCTGTTTATTCCTGTGCTTTCGGAGAGAGGATTGCTGCTGCTGTCATGTGGGAAATTTCAGCTCTACAGGAATTCCCCTAAGGTTCAACCTGGTATCAGTGAGTGTTTATATCACTCCTTAGTAAATATTAATTTTTTATATAATAAATTGCCAGTAAGCAATTACTACAATATTTAGGGCTGAAATAAATAAAACTGAAACAAACAGAATAATACAAAGAATTAATGAATCAAAGAGTTGTTCCTTTGAGAAAGTTATCAAGGTAGACAAACACTTATACAAACTAACCAAAAGGCAGAGAGAATATTTGAATTAACAGAATCAGAAATAAGAAGAAGGACGTAACAACAGACACTCAGGAAATACAAAGAATCATTAGGTCATGCTTCAAAAACATACTTTACTAAATTGGAAAACCCTAAAAGAAATAGATAGCTTTCCAGACCAGTACCACTTACCAAAATTAAGTTAATACCAGATAAGTGACCTACAAAGACCTTTAACTGTCAAGGAAATTGAAGCCATTAATAAAACTCTCCCGAGCCCCCCCCCCAAAAAATAAATAAAATAAAATAAAATAAAATAAAAAATTCAGGGACAAATGGTTTCAGTGCAGAATTCTACCAGACATTCAAAGAAGAACTAATATCAATACTCTTCAAATTTTCCATACAATGGAAACCGAAGGAACACTGCCAAACTCTTTTTTATGAGGCCACAATCACCCTGATAGCCGAGCCACTAAAAGATACAACAAAGAAAGAGAATTACAGACCAATATCCCTCATAAACATTGATTCAAAAATACTCAATAAAAAATGGCAGGCCAAATTCAAAAACATATAAAAAAATCATCCACCATGATCAAGTAGGCTTCATCCCAGAAGTGCAGGGATAGTTCAACATACAAAAAATGTCAGTGTTATCCATCATATAAATAACCTGAAAGAAAAAATGATCATGATCATCTCAATATATGCTGAAAAAGCATTTGACAAAATCCAACATTACTTCTTGATAAAAGTCCTAGAGAGATCAAGAATACAGGGAAAATAACATAATAAAGTAAATACACAGCAAGCTGACAGCCAAGAGCAAACTCAATGGAGAGAAACACAAAGCATCCCACTAAAATCAGGAACAAGACAAGGCTGTCCTCTCTGCCCATATCTATTTAATATAGTTGTGAAAATTTTACCTAGAGCAATAAGACAACAAAAGGAGATCAAGAGGATAAAAATTGGAAAGAAAGAAATAAAACTGTATTTCCAGATGATAAGATAGTATACATAACTGATCCACAAAATTTTACCAGGGAACTTCTACAGCTGACAAATACCTTAACAATGTGTCAGATACAAGGTTATCTAAAAAAAAAATCGATACCCCTCCTATACATAAATTATAAAATATCTGAAAAAGAAATCACTGAAACATCACTCTCTACAATATCTACAAATAACATCAAATATCTTGAGGTAACTTTAACTAAGGAAGCATGAGACCTGTATGACAAGAACTTTAAATCATTGAATAAAAAAAAATTAAAGAGGATAACAGAAAATGGAAAGGTCTCCCATGCTCTTGGATAGGTAGGATTAACATAGTATAAATGCCAATTTTTCCAAAGTTAATCTATAGGTGCAATGCAATACCCATGAAAATCCAAACACAATTCTTTACAGACCTCTCAAGAACAATACTTAACTTTACATGGAACAACCAAAAACTCATGATTGCCAAAAAAATCCTTTTCAATAATAGGACTTCATGAGGCATCATCATCCCTGATTTTAAGCTCTACTATAGAGCTATAGTAATCAAACCAGCTTTGTACTGGCATAAAAACAAACCTATGGATCAATGGAATGGAATTGAAGACTCTGACATTAATCCACACACCTATTTTTGAAAAAAAAAGACCAAAAATATACAATCGAAAATGATAGCATCTTCAACAAATGGTGCTTTCATAAGTGGATGGTGGTATGTAGAAGAATACAAATAGAGATATATCTAGCACATTGCACAAAACTCAAATCCAAATGGATCAAAGACCTCAACGTAAACCCAGTAACACTGAACCTGTTACAAAGGAATGTGGGAAATATCCTTGAACACATTGTCACAGGAGACCACTTCCTAAATATAACATCAGTAGCACAGACACTAAGAACATCAATAATACATAGGACCTCCTGAAACTGAGAAGCTCGGTAAGGCAAAGTACACAGTAAAGAAGACAAAATGGTAGCCTACAGAATGGGAAAAGCACAGACACTAAGAACATCAATAATACATAGGACCTCCTGAAACTGAGAAGCTCAGTAAGGCAAAGTACACAGTAAAGAAGACAAAATGGTAGCCTACAGAATGGGAAAAGATCTTCACCAACCCTACATCTGACAGAGAACTGATGTCTCTCTCTCTCTCTCTCTCTCTCTCTCTCTATATATATATATATATATATATATATATATATATATATAGATGTATATATATATATATAACTTAATAAGCTAGAGGCCAACAACCAAATAACCCAATATAAAAATGGGATACAGAGGTAAAAAGGGAATTCTCACTCAGCAGTAAAAAAAAAAAAAAAAAGACATCCTGATATTTGTAGGCAAATGGATGGATCTGGAGAGTATCATTCTGAGTAAGGTAACACAGACCAAGAAAGATAGACAAGGTATGTACTCACTCCTAAGTGCATTTTAGATGTAAAGAAAAGGGCAACCAGGCTACAATCCAGAGCCCCCAAGAACTTTGGAACAGAAGGAACCTAAAAGAGACATTCATGGATACCCCTGGAAGGGGAAATGAGATATCCTGAGTAAATTGGGATCATAATGGGAGAGGGAAGAAGGGCAAGTGGGAAAAAAACGAGAGAATGGGATGGTTGAGTGGGAGGAGCAACAGAGAGGGAGAACAAAGAAATAGATATCGCTTTCCAAAAGTTCTTATAGTCTTAATAATTCTAATGTTGTTCCAAAGTTTAAAGACTAAAGTCTTTTCTGAAGCTAAAGGCAATATTTTGACTGTAATCTCTGGAAAAAGTTGAAAATATATTATACACTCTTCAGCATACCCCAACACAAAGGAAACAATCCCATTGAACCAAAGCAAAACTAAAATTTACATGAAAAACACCAGATCTTGTACCTTCATGTCTAGCACCTGGGTTATATGATGAGTTCAACTAAGTTCCTTAGAGATTAAGCAGTCTCATTCATCTAACTTTGCTGCTTACAACATATTTAGCCTCTCTCTTGGCTTGCTTCTATTCTCAGTATTCAAGCCTTTTGGACAGATATGCCATAGCTCTGTAATGGCCAATATCTTGAAGTTCCTATTACAAACCAAGGGTTTTTAAAAATTATTTATTTATTATGTATGCAGTATATGGAAGAGGGCACCAGCTCTTATTATAGATCACTGTGATTCACCATGTGGTTGCTGGGAATTGATCTCAGGACCTCTGGAAGAATAGTCAGTGCCCTTAACCTCTAAGCCATCTCTTCAGCCTCCTACAACCCAAGTTTAACCACAATAGAGGTATCCTTTGGTTAGAGAGAAACCTGGCACCAGGGAAATACCCAAGAACCCACAGGATGACCCCAGCTAGGACTCAAAGCAATAATAGAGAGGATGCTTAAATTGGCCTTCCCCTATAATCAAATGAACGGCCATCCTAATTGCCATTACAAAACCTTCATCTAGTAACAGACGGAAGCAGATGCAGAGATTCAAAACTAAGCACTGCTGAGAATTCCCTTTTTAGTTCTGAGCCCCATTTTTAAATTGGTTATTAAGGGTTTTTTGCTCTAGTTTCTTAAGTTCTTTATATATTTTAGAGATCAGTCATCAGCAGGAGACTATATGAGCAAGGGGAATAGGGACTATGAGAAAAATTCTCACAGTGATGGCTGGCTGGAGCTCTGGGGAGCTCACTGTATTAAAAACAGCCACCTGGGAACCATCAGGAAAAGTAACTAATACCTCCAAGGATAGACAACTGTCCACTGGCATGGGCAGTATGTGGAGCCTCAAGGGGAGGGATCAGACTGTGCTTCTGTGCATGGACTGGCACCTTGGAGTCCATTCCCCCCAGAGGAACACCTAACCCAGTCTGAATACTAGGATGAAGAAATTGGACTTGCCTGGAGTGGATGCTGAGCTAATCTACCTTGGGACCTCTTGCTCTTTCTGGGGAGGGGATGGAGGGATGGGAAGGAGGGAGTCTGAAGCCTGACACAGAGGGGTTGAGAGGGGAAAGGGAGTTGGAACAAAGGGATACATGGACAAAAAAGACTTTATTCTATAAAAAATGAAACAAAACAAAACTAGGCACTGTGTC
>PVIH01030564.1:0-12025 GCA_004025045.1 Sigmodon hispidus | reverse complement strand
TCCCCTGCTTATCTTTCTGGGATTGTGATACCTCGCTCAGGAGGATATTCTCCAAATCCATCCATTTGCCTGCAAATTTTAGAATATCATTTTTTCTTACTGCTGAGTAGTATTCCATTGTGTAGATGTACCACAGTTTGTTAATCCATTCTTCAGTTGAGGGACATCTAGGTTGTTTCCAGGTTCTTGCTATTACAAACAATGCTGCTATGAATATAGTTGAGCTAGTACCTTTGGAGTGTGAATGTGCCTCATTAGGGTATACACTCAGAAGTGGTATTGCTGTGTCCTTGGGGAGATTGATTCTTAATTTTCTGAGACACCACCATATTGCATTCCAAAGTGGCTGAACAAGCTTACACTCCCACAACAATGGAGGAGTGTCCCCATTGTTCCACATTCTCTCCAACATAGGCTGTCATTTGTACCTTTTATCTCAGCCAATCTAACAGGTGTTAGGTGGTATCTCAAAGTTGTTTTGATTTACATTTCTCTGATGGCTAAGATGAAGAGCACTTTTTCAGGTGCCTTTCAGCCATTTGTACTGCCTCTGCTGAGAATTCCCTTTATAGATCTCTACCCCATTTTTTGATAGGGTTATTCAACGTTTGGGCTCTAAATTCTTGAGCTCTTTATATACCTTAGAGATCAGTCCTCTATCACTTGTAGGGTTGGTGAAAATCTTTTCCCATTCTTTAGGCTGTCATTTTGTCCTATTGACAGTGTCCTTGGCTTTGCAGAAGCTTCCTAGCTTCAGGAGATCCCACTTATTGATTGTTGGTCTTAGTGTCTGTGCCACTGGTGTTATATTTAGGAAGTGGTCGCCTGTGTCAATTTGTAGAAGTGTGTTTCCCACTTTCTTTTCTATCAAGTTCAAAGTGTCTGGGTTTAACTTGAGGTCTTTCATCCACTTGGATTTGAGTTTTGTGCAGGGTGACAGGCTCTGATCTATTTGCATTTTTTCTACACACTTCCTTCCAGTTATGCCAACACCATTTGTTAAATATAATCTTTTTTTCATTGAATGTTTTGGGCCTCTTTGTCAAAGATCAGGTGTTCATAGGTTTTGGGGTTAATGTCTGGATCCTCAATTCTATTCCATTGGTCCACAAGTCTGTTTTTATGCCAGTACCAGTCTGTTTTTATTACTGTAGCTCTATAATATAGCTTGAAATCAGGGATGGTGATACCTCCTGAGGTACTTTTGTTGAGTAAGATTGTTTTAGCAATCCTGGCTTTCCTGTTATGCCAAATGAAATTGAGTATTGTTCTTTCAAGGTCCAAAAAATATTGTGTTGGGATTTTGATGGGCAGTGCATTGAATCTGTAGATTGCCTTTGGTAGAATTGCCGTTTTTACTATGTTGATCCTACTAATCCAAGAACATGGGAGAGCTTTCCATTTCCTGATATCCTCTTCAATTTCTTCCTTCAGTGATTTAAAATTTTTGTCAAGTAGGCCTGTTGATCTTTGGTTTTAGTTACTCCAAGGTATTTAAGACCATTTGCAGCTATTATAAAGGGTAATGTTTCCCTTATTTCTTTTTCAGCTCTTCTATCTCTAGTGTATAGAAGGGCTTCTGATATCTTTGAGTTAATCTTGTATCCTGCTACATTGCTGAAGGTGTTTATCAGCTGTAGCAGTTCCTTGGAAGAATTTTGTGGGTCACTTATGTATACAATCATATCATCTGCAAATAGAGATAGCTTCACTTCTTCTTTTCCAATTTGTATGCCCTTAATCTCTTTTTGTTCCCTTATTGCTTTAGCTAAAACTTCTAGAACTATATTGAATAGATAAGGGGAGAGAGGACATCCTTGTCTAGTTCCTGACTTTAGTGGGATTGCTTTGAGTTTTTCCCCATTATGTTTGATACTGGCTGTCGGCTTCTTGTAAATCACCTTTATTATATTTAGGTATTTTCCCTGTATTCCTGATCTCTCCAGGACTTTAATCATAAAGGAGTGTAGGATATTGTCAAAGGCTTTTTCGGCATCTAAGGATATGATTATTTGGTTTTGTTCCTTTAGTTTGTTTATATGATTGATAACATTTACAATATTTTGTATGTTAAACCAGCCCTCCATTTCTGGGATGAAGCCTACTTGGTCGTGGTAGATGTTATCTTTTATACATTGTTGTATACAGTTTGCCAAAATTTTGTTGAGAATTTTTGCATCAATATTCATTAGGGAAATTGGTCTTTAGTTCTCCTTCTTTGCTGTGTCTTTGAGTGGCTTGGGTATTAGGGTGATTGTGGCCTCATAAAAGGAATTTGGCAATATTCCTTCAGTTTCTACTGTGTGAAATATTTTCAGGAGTAACGGTAGTAATTCTTCTTTGAATGTCTGGTAGAATTTGGCACTGAAACCATCTGGACCAGGGTTTTTGTTTTGGGGGAGGTTTTTAATGACCGCTTCAATTTCCTTAAGGGTTATAGGCCTCTTTAGGTAATTAATCTGATCTTCATTTAATTTTGGTAGACAGTAACTGTCCAGAAAGCTGTCCTTTTCTTCTACATTTTCCATTTTTGTGGAATACATCATTTTCAAAATATGATCTGATTATTCTCTGTATTTTCTGGGGGTCTGTTGTTATGTCCCTCTTTTCATTTCTGATTTTGTTGATTTGAACACTCTCTCTGTTTTTTGATTAGTTTCTAAGGGCTTATCTGTCTTGTTAACTTTCTCAAAGAACCAACTCTTAGATTAATTGATTCTTTGTATTGTTCTTTTTGTTTCAATTGTATTGATTTCAGCTCTAAGTTTAATTATTTCTTGCTGTCTACTCCTTCTAGGTGAGTTTGCATCTAATTGTTCTAAGGCTTTCAGCTGCGCTGTTAGGTCTCTAGTGTGGGATTTCTCAAGGTTTTTCATATAGGCGTCTAGCGCTATGAATTTTCCTCTTAAGCCTGCTTTCATTGTGTCCCACAAGCTTGGATAAGTTGTAGATTCATTTCCACTGAATTCTAGGAAGAATTGATTTCTTTCTTAATTTCTTCCTTGACTCAGAGATGGTTCAGCTGAGTGATGTTGAGTTTCCATGAGTTAGTAGGCTTTCTTTGGGTTTTGATGTTGTTGCACTCTAACTTTAGGCCCTGGTGGTCCGATGTGTTACAAGGGATTATTTCCATTTTTTTGTATCTGTTGATATTTGCTTTATGACCAATTATGTGGTCAATTTTGGAGAAAGTTCCATGAGGAGCTGAGAAATATGTATATTTCTTTGCTTTGGGTGGGAGGTTCTGTAGATATCTATGAAATCCATTTGCATCATAACCTCTTTCAGACTCCTTATTTCTCTGTTGAGGCTCTGTCTGGTTGATCTATCCAGGATTGAAAGTGAGGTATTGAAGTCTCCCACTATTAGGGTATAAGACTTGATGTGGGATTCGAGCTTTAGCAGTGTTTCTTTTATATAAGTAGGTGCCCCTATATTAGGGGCATAAATATTTAAGATTGAAATCTCCTCTTGACCAATTTTTCCTGTGATGAATAAGTAGTGACCCTCTTGGTCCCTTTTTATTGCCTTTAGCTTAAAGTCTACTTTGTTAGATATTAGGATTGCAACCCCTGCTTGTTTCTTAGGACCATTTGACTGGAAAATCTTTTCTCAACCCTTTATTCTAAGCCTTTGTCTGTCTTTGTGGTTGAGGTGTGTTTCTTGTAGGCAACAGAAGGATGGTTTCTGTTGTTGTATCCATCTTCTTAGAGTATTACGTTTCATAGGAGAGTTGAGACCATTGATATTAAGGGAAATTAGTGACCATTGATTCATATTTCCTGCCATTTTTGGTGGTAACTTTTTTGTATTTCCTTTCTCTAGGGTATTCTTCTGTGGACTTTTTGATTGTGATTTCGTGGGTGTATCTGGGGTCCTTAGGTTGGAGTTTTCCCTCTAATACTCTCTGTAGTACTGGATTGGTAGATAGATATTCTTTCAGTCTGACTTTGTCCTGAAATACCTTGTTTACTCCATCTATGGTGATTGATAATTTTGCAGGGTATAGTATTCTAGTTTGGTAGCCATGCTGTTTTAGCTGCTGTATAACTTCTGACCAAGCCCTTCTAGCTTTCATCGTTTCCATTGAATAGTCAGGCGTTATTCTGATGGGTCTGCCTTTATATGTGAGCTGGTCCTTTTCTTTTGCAGCTCTTAAAATGTTTTCTTTTTTCTGTATGTTTTGTGGCTTGATTATAATGTGGTGTGCTGACATTTTTGGGGGGGTCATATCTATTTGGTGTTTTGTAAGCTTCTTGTATCTTTATAGGCATTTCCTTCTTCGGGTTAGGGAAGTTTTCTTCTATGATTTTATTGAAAACATTATCTGTGCCTTTGAGCTGGTATTCTTCTCCTTCTTCTATTACTATTATTCTCAAATTAGGTCTTTTCATAGTGTCCCTGATTTCCTGAACATTTAGAGTTATGGGTTTTTTAGTTTTCCTGTTTTCTTTGACTGATATATCTATTTGAGCCACTGAGTCTTCCACTTCAGAGATTCTATCTTTCATCTCTTGAACTCTGTTTGTTATGCTTGTATCTGTAGTTCCAGCTTTTTTCTTCAGGTTTTCTATTTCCATCTTTGCCTCATTTTGTGCCTTTTTTATTGCTTTTCTTTCAGCTTTTAGTTCCTGGCATGTTTCTTTCAAAGATTTTTTTCATCTCTTCTAATTTTTGTTTGTATTTTCTTCTATTTCTTTAAGACTATTTTTCATATCTTCTTTGAGAGCTTCGATGATCATCAAAAAGGAATTTTTGGTGATGCTTCCATCTGTTTCCTCTTCATTGCTCAGTTTGTAAGATTGCCACTCTCTTCTGGAGTTACCATATTGTTCTTTGTATTATTATGTAATTTTCTTTGTACTGACACTTGCTCATTGCTTCAGTGGTTCACAATTAGATGGCTCCTGGTCAGTTGTGGCACTTGGGCTTGTGTGCCTCCTGCCACCTCTCTGGGCAGGGTCTGAATCTACCCTTCAGAGACCCCAGAAGTTAGCTGTTCATTCAGTTGGAGGTCGAGGTGGGTAGCTGTGCAAATTCTCTCAGCAGCAGCTGTGGGTATGGTGCCAGTCAGTGTTCATCTGCTTCTGCCACAGATGCACTGGGACTCTGCAGACAGCACCTGGTCCTGGAAGTGGAACCGGAACCTATGGGAGCTCAACTCTCCCTCCTTGGATGGAATATAGGCGCTTGGGCCTGGTCACCCCTCCTCACCTGTGGGCTGGGTCTGAGTCTGTCCTTCAGGGACCCCTGTAGTTATCTGTTTGCTCAGTTGAAGTCGAGTTGGGTAGCCGTGCAAATTCCCTCAGTAGCAGCTGTGAGTATGGTGACCAGCAGAATTTACATGCCCCTGCTACAGATGCACTGGGAATCTGCAGATAGCACCTGGTCCTGAAAGAGGAATCGAAACTGATGGGAGCTCAACTATCCCTCCCTGGATGGGATATAGGTGCTTGGGCCTGGTGACACCTCCTCACCTGTGGGCGGGGTCGTGTCTGTCCTTCAGGGACCCCTGTAGTTATCTGTTTGCTCAGTTGGAAGTGGAGGTGGGTAGCCGTACAATTTCCCTCAGCAGCAGCTGTGGGTATGGTGACAGGCAGAGTTCATCTGCCCCTGCTACAGATGCAGTGGGACTCTGCAGATGGCACCTGGTCCTGGAAGCAGAACCAGAACTGATGAAATCCTCATTTTTACTGTTTAACTTTTATCTTACTGAAAGGTTTTATGCATTTACCTGAAGAGCAAATGAAACAGAGATCTTACACAGCTATGAATCCTTGGAACTAAAACGATGACTGTCCTTGCAAAGTAGGGGCAATTGTAATACAAATGCTATGGAAATGCCCAAGCATATTCTGGTTGGATTTAAGACCTTCTGCACAAGTTGAAACTCCTAATTTTTTAATGGTATTTGGGATAAGAGCCTATGGAGAGATGGGTCATAAGCTCTAGGGATAAACCTACTATTATTACTTTGATAGATGAATGCTGTATTGACGTCATTCCTCATGACATTGTTATATCCATTGGCTAGCACATTGGAGACACTTCATTAATAAACCTTCCTTTAGGAATTGATAGTGATTAACACAGAGACCCACAATTATTTAAGGTTCAGAGAATTAGAGACTGCACAATGTTCAGCACTCAGCAAGCTATCTATAACATACTCTCTCCATCAAAGGCTCAGACATCATAGTGAAAAGATTATAACTTAGGTATTAGATACAGGGAAACATGTCTTCTGTAAAAAACAGGACAGTTAAACATCTTGATATTAGGATGAGGAAATTAGTCTTGCCTGGAGTGGATGTGCTAAGATGAGTGACCCACCTTGGGACTTCTAGGTGATGGGGGGATGCAAAGGGGGGAGTCTGAAGACTGACTGAGAGGGATTGGGAGGAGGGAAAGGAGGGGAAGGAAGCAAGGGGGATACAGTAAGGTGAGCATTAAATCCTGCCCCTACTTAAAGAGATATTGACAATAGATAACTGCTCAAAGATGTCAAGAGACTAAGCTGCAGCGCCACCTGCAGGCCACACATTAAACTCTGTTTTTTGTTTGGGACACCAAATACATGGGTAGGGAAAGGGAGATTGATTTGGAGGAGTAGGTAATCAAACAGCATTGCATGAAACTCTCAAAGAGCTAATTGAAAAGAGAAACAAAAGGCGTTTTCTCATAGTATTGTTCACTTCCTTTGTTAATTCCAATGTATTTTTTTCTTTTTTATAATTTTGGATAGGATTGCTTCTCTGAGTTCATCACTGGGATGTTTTGTTTTTATAGGATTCCTACAGATTTTGTTTTTGCTTCCTGTGTTTCTTTTCAGTGTCTTAATTTTTTGTAGATATCTTTAAATTATTGTTTAGTTTTATTCCAGATATTTGAAAATCTATTTTAAGATTGTCTTCTTAATTTTATTTTCAACAGTTTTACCATTGATAGGTAGCATGGTTCCTGGTTTATGTATGTGGACTTTGTATCCTGGTATTTTGTAAAAGGTCCATTAAAATATAATGTGTTCTGTTTTAAGATTTTAGTCACATGTGGGGTAACAGTATCTGCAAACAGGGCCAATTTGGGATTGTCCTCTCCTATTTGTCTTCCTATTATTTCTTTCTTTTTTCTTATTACTCTTGATGAGATGCTACATGTTACTTTTAGTGGTGGAGTGGCCAATCTTGTCAATTTTTGTAGCTTTTCTACATTTATTGCAATTGGCATAGGCTTGTTGTATATATATTTATTCTTTTGAAATATATTTATTCTATTTCTAGTGGTTTTTTATTTTTTTGAAATGAGGTTTCATTGTGCAGCTCTGGTTGATCAGATACTTAAGATGTAAATCAAGAAGGCCAAAACCCATGTTCTGAGATAAATGTAGTATGCCACCACTTCCTGCTTCAAATCCTAATTTTATCAGTGTGTGTGTGTGTGTGTGTGTGTGTGTGTGTGTTTATTGTGAAGTATTGTATTTGTCAAAGGGCTTTCTATATCTGCTGATATAATCATATGCTCTCTTTGATCAATATTATGATTAGCTTAACATTGACTTGACACAAATTAGAATCATCTGAGTATGGAAGCTCAATTGAAGAACTGTCCCAATTATGTTAGGCAATATGGGAAGACCAACTGAATTGTGTGAAGTGCCTTCTTGCTGTATTCTGGCTGCAATACACATAAAATGGATATGGCAGAAGGAAGGTCTCTTGCATCCTGTGCACTTGGCTTTTCTTTTTTTCTGTTAAATTGATTTGTTTTGATTTGGCAGTTGTGCTGATTTCTTCTGATTTCTTTGTTGATGTCAGAAGCTGATGTGGGATGTCTTTTTGTATGCTGTGAATGCCATTATATAATAAAAGAACTGTTTTGGCCTATGGCATGGCATCTTAGAAGCAGGTGGGAAATCTCAGCATAAATAAAAGGGGAAAGATGGCAGAGTCACCAGAGTTGTCATCCAGCCACCCCCCACCCCCCAAAAAAAGATATAAAGAGAAGTAAGCCATGGGCCATGTGGCAAAACAAATTAATAAAAATGAGTTGAATTAAGAAGTAAGAGCTATGCAGGTTTCCAACTGTCAGTTCAGGGCCCATGAGCTCCCAGTAGCTCAACTGGCTCTGTAGGTTTCCCCATCATGATCTTGACCCCTTTGCTTATATAATCCCTCTTCACTCTCTTTAACTGGCCTGAGAGTTTGGGCCAGAATTCTGTGCCTTTTAAAAGTTCCTGTCACCTAACTTTTCTTTTTTTCTCATTTATTCATTGCATTTAATTCTTAGAAGTAGACGGCACAGTAGCAAATTCAGTAAAATTTTAGGAAACCAAATGCAGATGGATACTGGTTCCAAATAGTATTATTGTAAGGAGAGCTAAAGATCCAAGACATTCATGCTAAAGATTTCTCGTCTTTCAATGACATAAGAATGCTTTTGCTTAAGGTCCACTATTGAGTGAGTACAACCTCTGCTTATCCTTCTGGGTTTATGAGACAACATCAGGAGAATATTCTCCAATTCTATCCATTTGCCTGCAAATTTTAGGACATCATTTTTTTCTTACTGTTGCATAGTACTCTGTTATGTAGATGTACCACAGTTTGTTAATCCATTCCTAGGTTGAGGGGTATCTAGGTTGTTTCCAGGTTCTTGCTATTACAAATAATGCTGCTATGAACATAGTTGAGCTAACGTTTTTGGAGTGTGAATGTGAGTCTTTAGAGTATATGCCTAATAGTGGTATTGCTGGATCCTTGGGGAGATTGATTTCCAGTTTTCTGAGGAATTGGCATACTGCATTGCAGAGTGGCTGGACAAGTTTTCACTCCCACGAACAATGGAGCAGTGTTTCCCTTGATCTGAATCCTCTCCAGCATAGGCTATCATCTATGTTTTTAATCCTAGCCATTCTAACAAGTTTAAGGTGATATCTCAAAGTTGTTTTGACTTGCATTTCTCTGATGGCTAAAGATGTTGAACATTTTTTCAAGTGCCTGTCAGCCATTTGTAATTCTTCTGCTGAGAAATTCCTTTTTAGTTCTGAACTCCATTTTTTAATTGGGTTATTTAAGGCTTTGGGTTCTAGTTTCTTGTGTTCTTTACATATTTTAGAGATCACTCCTCTGTCACTTGCAGGGTTGGTTAAAATCTTTTCCTATTTTTTAAGCTGTTGTTTTGTCTTAGTGACTGTGTCTTTGGCCTCACAGAAACTTCAATTCACTGATTGTTTATCTTAGTGTCTATGCTACTGGTGTTATATTTAGGAAGTGGTCACCTGTGCCAATGCATTGGAAGGCATTTTCCTCTTTCTCTGAACTAAGCACACTGATGATGGATGACTGTGTGTAGCTTGGGCATATTGTAGGGCCTCTGGCAGTAGGATGAGGATTTATCTGTAGTGCATGAACTGGCTTTTTGGAGCCCATTCCCTATAGAAGGATACCTTGCTCAGCCTTCATATGTTGGAGGGGTTTAGTCCTGCCTCAACTTGATATGCAGACTATATTGATTCCATGTGGGAGTCCTTACCCTACTTGAGAATTGGATGAAGGGTAAGGTGGGGGAGAAGCTGGGTGTCAGTAGGAGGAGGGGAGGGAAGGGAAACTGTGGTTGGTATATAAAATAAAAAAAACCTTTTAAATAAAAAAAGTCTTAAAAAAAGAAGTAAGAGCTAGTTTGCAATATGGCTGACCCATAGGCCAAATAACATGTAATTAAATAACTGTCTGTATTTCTATAAGACTGAAAGTCTACAGGAACAGCCCAAAACTCATATTACAAATGGTGCTCAAATGGTGCCCAGTGTTTCCAGAATTCGATTCTGTACTATGGACCAGTGACATTCTGTGAACCCTCCAGATTTTCAGCACTAGACTGAGACTGTTGAGGCATCCAGCTTTGTGGACTAAGCTACTACTAGCTTGCTGCCTTCCACAGTGAGAGGCCTGAAGGAGGTCATTGTTAAACTATAGCCTCAGTTGCAGAGGATCTCCCACCATATTGGAGATGGCAAGACTTTGGGGTAACCATCAAGGACAACAGCAGATGTGGAGTGAAACAAGCCAGTAATTACTGTTTCTTTGTGGTTTCCTCTTCATTCCTGACTCTAAAATCCTGTTTTGAGCTCTTGCCCTGATGAATCTGCCTCACCTATAATTGTAAGATGAAAATATCCTTTCTTCTTCAAGTTGCTTTTGGTCAAAGTTTCATCACATAAATAAAGAGTGAACTAGAAATATCTATTAATGTGATATATTACATTTAATGATTTGCTTGTACCCCTTACACTTGATAAAATAGATTGATCATTTTGATGTGTTGCTTAATTTGGCTTACCATTGTTTTATTGAAAATTTTCTGTCATGCTTAATTTTTGTCTGTTGTTATATCTTTTTCTATTGTAGGCATCAGGATAGCACTTCTTTCTTTAGTTTTATGGAAGAGTTTGATAAACATTTGTATTAGTTCTTTATGCAGCTGATAGAATTTAGCTGTGGATCCATTTATACCTGGACTTATTTTTAGTTGCAAGACTTTTTATTTTACTTCAGTCTCATTGCTTATCATAGATCTGTTGAAGTTGCTTTTGTCTTGGTTTAAATTTGGCAAGTCATATCTATCAATAAATTTATCCATTCCCATGGTATCTAGTATAAATTAAAAAGAAATTCTAAATCAAATGAATCTTAAAAATATTTCCTGAATTTTTTTTTGAGAAATCCCAAGTCAAAAATCAATGGATTTTTCAAACACTTTGATGATGCAATAAAATTTGAGTAATCTAGATAACTTGAACACCCACAAGTCCTTACTTTTTATAGCCTGTTAATATATAAAGGCACACCATTGTATCAAAGACTCACTTTAAGGTAAATAGTAAAAAAAAAAAAAAAACCAGAAATTAATTTGAGCATATTTCTTCTATGATCTGTTAAACTGTAATGTATTTTAAAGATATTTTTGTATTT
Source organism: Sigmodon hispidus (assembly GCA_004025045.1). Classification (NCBI taxonomy): domain Eukaryota; kingdom Metazoa; phylum Chordata; class Mammalia; order Rodentia; family Cricetidae; genus Sigmodon; species Sigmodon hispidus. Next base: position 1,055 of record PVIH01030564.1, on the reverse strand, counting down.
CATTGATTTCTTGTAAATACTTGCTATATAAAAAGATAACTGTGCACTATCTAGTTCATACTGTGTTAACATTATGAAAAGATGAAGTAGAAGACTGTAATATGAAGAAAATGAGACATGACTGCTGCATGCTAAAGTCTAATCTCTCTAGAGTCTAGATGCCTGAAGTTTCCCCTTAAATAATAAATCATACAAATATAAGACAGTGCAACAAAATTTAAATACATATTGTGCAATTCTGTCTTAGTACAATGTTGTGTTGGCTTTTTTTTCCTTCGTTATTTTGTATTTATCAAAAAAACAGTAAAAAGAATTTAAAATGCGGAAGAGTTAACAATAACTATACAGAGAATAAGAACCATAAGCATGGCTTATCAAGGGTGGAAATACAAATAAGATTGCTACACATATATTTTCTTTGTGTTCATCTTTCACTCTGAATTTTTGATAATTTTGCAGGGTATAATATTCTAGTTTGGCAGCCATGCTGTTTTAGCATCTGTATAACTTCTGACCAAGGCCTTCTAGCTTTCATCATTTCCATTGAATAGTCAGGCTTTATTCTGATGGGTCTGCCTTTATATGTGAGTTGGCCCTTTTCTTTTGCAGTTCTTAAAATTTTTTCTTTGTTCTGTATGTTTTGTGGCTTGATTATAATGTGACGCGCTGTTTTTTTTTTGGGGGGGGGATCATATCTATTTCGTGTTCTGTAAGCTTCTTGTATCTTTATAGGCATTTCCTTCTTTAGGTTAGGAAAGTTTTCTTCTATGATTTTATTGAAAACATTATCTGTGCCTTTGAGCTGGTATTCTTCTCCTTCTTCTATTCCTATTATTCTCAAATTAGGTCTTTTCACGGTGTCCCAGATTTCCTGAACATTTTGAGTTATGGCTTTTTTAGTTTTACTATTTTCTTTGACTGATATATCTATTTGAGCTACTGAGTCTTCCACTTCAGAGATTCTATCTTCCATCTCTTGAACTCTGTTTGTTATGCTTGTATCTGTGGTTCCAGCTTTTTTCTTCAGGTTTTCTATTTCCATTTTTGCCTCATTT
>PVIH01030563.1:0-12028 GCA_004025045.1 Sigmodon hispidus | reverse complement strand
TGTATCTACCTTTTCACCTACTTTAGGTACACACTTCCTTAATCAGACCCTTGAGACTGTTAATTCAAATCCCTTTGATCAATGGCTTTTGTGCGGGATTAAGGGGAGTTGTGCGGATTTTACACCCATGGTAATGATAGGAGGAGGAAGGGGAGAAAAGGGACAATTAGAATATGATTACACAGGAACCCTGGGAAAGGCTCTGCAGGGAGGTCAAAATTCAGAGTCATTTAGCTGGAGTATGGATCAAGCTAAGTATACATCTTTTGCTTCAAGGGATTATTCCCCTTCCCCCATGTGTGTTTGGCCCCCCTTTATTTGGATAGTTAGTAATAGTTTAATATTAGCAGTTAATGGGAGCTTGGATTGTAGCTTGGGAAATTGCTTTTATGCCTTGTGCTGGGACGCTCAGAAATATCCCTTGGCCATAGTTACCTGTATGCCCCGCTTTGTACCTGTCCCTGTGGAGATGGCTGGAAGCCTTACATTATTTAGAGCCAGGAGAGATTTTGGCATTTCAGCCATTATCATGGCCATTGTTGCCACCGCAGCAGTAGCTGGCTCGGTTACAGCCTCAGTCATGGCATTGTCTTCTTTTATTCAGACAGCACAGATGGTTAACGATTTATCTGCCTCTGTGTCTATAGCCTTGGACTATCAAAGTTCAGCTAACACACAAATCCAAGGCGGTCTCATGTTGGTAAACCAACAAATTGATTTGGTCCAGGAGCAACTAGATATTTTGTGGCAGATGGCCCAGTTGGGGTGTGAGCAAAAATATCCTGAATTGTGTGTGACCTCTATTCAGTATGAGAATTTTACCAAGGCAGCTAATTTGTCGAGGAGCCTCTCTCAATTTATTTTGCAGAACTGGACGGCGGAATTTGAGCAGACCTTGAGAGATCTAAGTATGGCCATTATTCAAGTGAATTCCACACGCCTGGACTTATCGATGATTTACATCCTGGATTTCCTCCACCTTTTGCCTCTTCAAAGAATGGGTGGGGGTTGGATTGTTTGGGACTGTACTCTGCTGTGGGCTGGTGCTGGCTCTATGACTGGTCTGTAGGCTCAGGGCTCAAACTAATAGAGACAAGGTGATGGTTACCCAAGCACTTGTAGCTTTGGATCAAGGAATCTCCCCTGATGTTTGGTTATCCATGCTTAAGCAATAGGTCGCTGGCTGCTCAGCTCTTGCACACTCGGAGCTTGTTCTCATTGCATGAGATAGAGTGAGCATGCATTAGCAGCCCAACAGAGTTGCATGGTTACAAATGCAGTAGATTGGCCTTGCGGCACTTAAAAGGCTAAATCTAGGGAGATATGTCATCTGGCATGAAGGTTGTGTGCCCAAGTCACATTCCCCCGGGGAAAAATGCCACAAAGCCAGGCCAACACCTCTTCGGGTGAGGAACCTAGGAGATATGTTGCATACGGCTTTTCTTCTATTCACTGGGGCGATGACCTCTGTCTCCACTCATTTTTAGAGTGTCCTGTTGCTTCATAATTTATAAAAAAAGGGGGAGATATGAGAAGCCGCACTCACTGCCACCATTCCAAGATGGCGTCGACATCCTGCGCTCTATGTAGACTGCGCAGGTGCAAGGGGAATTTCCACTCCTTGTGCTCTGCCTCTCCCATGGCGTCACCTCGCTCGATTGAGCTACAGCCAATCTGAGTCTGACATGTCCTAGGCAGGGGCCAGTTTCCTATATAAGGGATGGGTTTTAGCCGTTTGGAGTCTCCACCTTGTAAGCTTATGCTCTCCCTCTCAAGACACATTAAAGCTTTTCTGCAGAAGGATCCTACATGTGCCGCGTCGTTCTTGCTGGCGAGACGGTAGCGCAGGACAATAAGTGCCATTATAATTCAGAGTTTCTAGGTTATGGAATATGAGCAAGTTTTTTATTTGTAAAAATTATATACATCCCTAATGTGGTGGTATACATCTTTAATCCCAACATTTGGGAAGCAGAGGCAGGTGAATCTCTGTAAATTCAAGGTCCACAGTCAGCACAGAAAATTCCACCCCAGCCAGAGCTGCACAGTAAAACCATCACTATCTAAAACAAAGCAAACAAAGAAAAAAACAGTGAACAGTTATAGGTTGTGTATGGCATGGTGGTACATACCTTTATTCCCTGCATTCAGGAAGCAAAGGGACACAGGTAAGTTCAAGGCCAGCCTGGACTACATAATGAGTTTCAGAATACCCAAGGCTATATAGAGAGATCCTATTTTAAAAGAAAATCCTCACAATTATATATACCTTTATGTCTCATCTACATATCTATCTTCATATATAGAAAAATATAAAATACATCCCAATACTAATAGTGGTCATGTTTTGACACTGAAATGTTAATTTTCAAATTTATTTGATTTTAGTAATTTTCTGAAAATACAAATAAATGTAAATATCTTTTTATACAGATTTCTAATTTTTCTTTGATTCCACCTATTTTTCCATTCAGGACTGATACCATTGTGTAAGACTTTTCCCTTTCTGCACATGTCACATCATTTTGGCATATTTACACTTTCTCCAGACTCCACCATCTGGCAGTCTGTTTGACCTCCTTTATCTGAAGAATATCCATATAATCTTTGAAAATGAGCATTTGTTTTTTTAAGTTATATAGTGGCTTTCTAATGAAAATTAAAATATTTTCAAATTTTAAAACTTTTTGTTCACTGTGTCTTAGTTTTTGTCAATGTGACAAAATGTTTTAGAAATTAGGAGGAAAGATTTATTTTGGCTTAGAATTTCATAAGTTTCAGTCCATGGTCAGCTAGATCTGGATCTGTTGCCTTAGTCCTGAGTTAAGACAGAACATCACAGCAGTAAAAGCATGTGGTGAAGTAGGCTACATTCCTTATGGCAGCTAGAAAGCAGAAAAGGCAAAGGAAGAAACCTGGGTCTAGAGTGCAGCTCCAATGCCCTACTACCTTCAACTAAGCCTTACCTCTGAAAATTTCTACCCCTCTCAATGATGCTACTAAATTAGGGATCCACCAATATATTAATTCACTGATGAAGTAAGAGCACTCATAATCCAGTATTTCTCTCAAAGCCCCACCTGTGATCAATGCATTGTTGGTAAAAACTTCAGTGTAAATATTTGTGAATATATTTTATATCCAAATCATAATACTAAATTCTGTTATCAACCTACCAGATCAGAAACACTTCAGTGATAATTTGGGGTCCCACGTTTAATATGAACAAACTGATGCAAATGTCTAGAAAAAGTAAAGCATGTTTCATTGATTCTGGTGAGTTCTATTGGATAAATTTCTATTTTTCCCTGTCATTAGTTCTCTAAATGCATTATTGATATTTCTTAATATTGTGAACAAAAATTGGGCTAGGGAGACAGTGACTGAATCTTTTGCCATGCAAGTGTTAGAACTAGAATTTAGATGGCCAGACCACATAAGGCTCTCAGGCAACTAACTTTGTAAGGCAGATATGGGGGAATCTCCAGAGTACTTTGGTTAGTGAGATCTACTTGATCAGTTCTTTGTTTGATAGAGAGACCCAAAATTAATAATTGAGGATGATTCTCAACATCAATTTTAGATCTCCACACATAGATATTCACACCCATGTAAATATGAATATAAATGCATATACTTACTATACACACATGAAAAGTGAAATGGGGAGATGTAGTCAGAAGTTTCTGTCCTGCTTGAGCTGCCAGTAGTTCAAGCATATTACTATCTAGCTCTTACACTTAAATTAACCCATAAGTCTTATCTATGTTTAGCCATGTGTCTTGGTACTTTTTCTCAGTGCAGCTTCCTTTGTGTTTGGCTGGCATCTGCATCTTTGCCTTTCCTCTTCCACAACTTCTCCTAGCCTAGTTATTCCACTTCTATTTCTTGACTGACTACTGGCCAACCAGCATTTTCTTAAACCAATACCAGTGACAAATCTTTACAGTATGCAAGAGTATTATCCCACATTTTCCCTTTTTTTCTTTTTAAAACAAGAATTCTAAATGTAATCTTTTTGTATAGCTTTTTTCCTGACATTTATCTATAACAACTTATAAACAACAATGTAAACAAAGACAAATGTTGTATAAGGTTTCTGAACCCATCCAAGCCAGAGGTTTGGACCTACTTTTACCCCCACCACCCCCAAAATGACTCAGACACTTATATTAATTTTATCCTGTTTAGCCTATGGATCAAGCACATTGCTAGCTGGCTCTTTCATCTTAGTTCAACCCATTTTCATTAATCTACCTGGCCAGGTGACCATGGCTGTGCCTCACCTGGGCCCCTTACATCTTTCTTCTTTGACAGCTGTATGGAGACTGTCTGACTCAGCACTCCTTGTACCTGAACCTCAATTTTCCTGCCTACTTCTACAGCACCTGACACAGGCCAAAACAGTTCCTTTATTTACAGCATACAGAGGGAATATTTCCATCACACTTTTTTTCTGTCTAATCAAAAGGAATGTTTCAATTTTCATATATCAAAATTACATATAACAAAACAGCTGTCAAGCTAGAATTAGTTGCAATATCTAGTCAATATCTAGTCTAGTAATTAACAAAATTAAGGAAAATATTCTATTGTCTACCTTATCCTGTAAGTCTAGAATTTCCTATCTAATATACCTTTTAAAATAACTAAGAAAAACTATACCTTTAGTTCTCAAATCTTCAACTACATCAAAGACCACAACAGAATATAGTATTACCCCAAAAAACAGGAAATGCAAGCAACTTATAAAATCTAGAAATGACAGAGATGACACCTGTCTGCCTGGACAATCATGCAAAGTTCCTTTGTAACATTGCCCAGAGTCCCTGGCATACCTTTCAGTGATGCAGAAAATCTGGCAGAGTCTGTCAGTCGCTTCTCCTTGTGTCATGAAGGATGCCTGGCAATTTTTCCTGCAGAACAGGTACATGAAGGACCATCTTAGCTTCTTCTGCCAAAGTAAAGTTGAGAAGTCACTTTCCTATGGAACCTGCATGCCTAGTTTATACAGCATACTATCAAGCAGTCAGTTCAAGAACAGTTTCTTGTCCAGTGGCTAACTGTTGCCACATAGTAAATTCCACGTGAAGGTTCTTCAATGCCCATCATTCTCTTGAAATACTTTGTACTATACGAGTAACCTGATTAATGTTTATAAGATCATCATACATGAAGTCATTATTCAGAAACTGTACACTCATTTATAGATTGCCTATTTTTTAAAATATTTATTTATTTTATTTTATGTGAATTGGTGTTTTGTCTGCATGCATAGCTGTGTAAGGGTGTCAGATCTTGGAATTATAGATAGTTGTTAACTGCCATGTGGATGCCAGGAATCAAACTCAGGTCCTCTGGAAGAATAGTCAAATGTTCTTAACCACTGAGCCATCTCTCCAGCCCCCTAGATTGCCTATTTTTACAGTGTAAGCTTCAGTCTTTCAGTTGATTGGAATTGTAGACCACCACTACTCAGGTTTGTCATGTAATAGTCATGCTACTCAGGCTTCCCAGAAGCACTCTAGAATATATCAGATAGACAGGCATCTTCAAACTCTTCATCAACCTAGAGAATATGGCATTTAATATTTTGTTATCCAGAATTTGGCCATGAGAGACATGACAACTCCTGGCATCACTGTTCCTTTCCTGAGGTGGTTTTGAGCACCATGGACATCTCAAAACAAGTTGTCTTATTTGGTGGATAATGGCCTGATGAACAAAGGACTGCACTTGCCCCAACTGCTGTAAACATGTACACTGTCTGATCTGGATGAGCAGGATGAAGGATAGAGACTGCCAAAGCCTGCCTGGACAGGATAAGATAGTCTGTCCCCAAAATATCTTGCTTCTGATGAGATTTGTCAGACATCCTAGGCCTGTAGTCAGAAAGGTAGATGCTCTAACTATACAGAGAAGCCATGAGTGACTCTCCAGGTAGTTGACTGTCATTGTCCTCTCCTAAATCTTGGAAGCTACTCTCTTGTGCTTCCAACCTTTCAGGTAATATATTTCCCTCTCAGGTCTTGATAGTGATGAAGGCTAGATAATTAAGGTTACTATTATTTTGTATCTCAGCAAAGAGCATTCACTATTGGATTCTCATTCTAGATACACAGAATAATAATTTTTATACATTACCTCTTATCTATATTCTAGACATTTGAGATACACCCTGTATTTATTGTTTGTTAGTCATAGTGTTATCTTACTTATGTTAGTGCTTTTCCCTCTCATAGACACTATCTGGTGACGATCTCTATAATATATACTTTATATATTCTTATACTTAGTTTAAAGCTTTCTTAGTTAGACAAAAGGAAGAGATGTAGCAGAATGCTGGGATTATAGAGGGAAATGCTAGTGACCTCAGAATATACTAATGACCTCAGAAGATCCAACCCCTGTGGGGATGTGGCCAGGTTCCAGTGATATTTGGCAGCCAACATGGAGCTCAAACCCACTACACTGAGATTAAGAGTCTCATGCTCTACTGACTAAAAAATGTCACCAGAATTATTCAAATGTTATATACCATACAAGGAATAATATTTATTAGGGGGAGAGCAAGGACTTATAGATACAAAGAGCAATTCTAGGAGATTCAGAACTCTGCACAGGACATGCAGCTTTCTCCCAGAGAGATCAAGAACCAAACAGGCCATCTGGTCAGTGTTCCCAGGCTTGAACAAACCTGGCCACACCCCCTAGGATACACCAAGGTCACTAACGCTTCCCTCTATAAACCCAGCATTCTGCTTTAGACAAATATCCCATAATCCATTTGGGGGAAATGTAAGCTTAGTTCTCAGGACTACTTCTTCCTGATTGGGGGCGGGTGCTGATAATCTTATAGGGACCAAAAGAAAATTTAGAATTATGGAAAAATTTTGAGTGGAGTAGCCTGTGAGGCTAGATCATCTCTGTCATTAGCCTTGAAGATATTCTGGCTGCAGAACTCAGAGAAAGCTCCAACAAAGGTGCTCTGAAATGTTAGATCATCTGGGCCATCTGTTTGCATCAGAAAATTTTCAGGGGGGGATCTCTTTCCCAATTAAATCTAGGTTTTTTTTATCCTAAGATAAACCCACAACCTCTCATTTCTGAAGAAGTAAAAGCACAACTTCTTCCCCAAAGTAACATATTTTTTTACTTAAATTTAAAAGTTAAGGCATTATCAATATATAATTAATCCAACAGTGTTTAAAATCAAATATTTCTTTGCAGCTCTTGCTCCTTTTTCTGCAGCAAAAAACTCAAAGACAACACAATAACATATATTATTCAAACTAATCTAAGTGGCTTTTTAATTACTCTATTTCTTTTTTTTAAAGAATTTTCTCTATCCTTTCTCTTTTCTCCCCCAAGCCTATGTATATTTTCTAAACACATTGCAAACTATTTAGAGGACTTTTTTCCATCTGAATTTGTCTTTACTGTATATCTCCATCTTTTTCTGGCCACATACGACTTCTAATCTGTTTACTCAGCATGACTAGGATTAAACTTCCATTATGGTGGCTGGCCTCACCCAGTTCCTTGGTCTCTGAGAGTTTAGCTTTATGACACAGGTACTAGCAGAAATCACATTTACCACCCCAACTGTGGGGAATGGCAGGATCTATACTGTCACCAAGTAGAGTATTCCCACTCTCACCCATAATCTCCATTTAAGTGTTTAACAGCAGGGCCTCTTAAAAGAGCCACACAGTTTTTGCCACTAATGCTGAACCAGGAAACCTCTCTTAAAGGAGCTGTGCCTCTGCTTGTCTCTAGCAAATAGAGCCCTCCTGAAAAAATGCTGCTAGCAAGAAGCCATGTTTGACTCTGTTCTTTTGTGTCTAGGATACATTTTGTAAGATTTCTCATGCTCAATTTGGATATTCATCTGCCACACTGGAGTGCCATTGCAGTCAGAAGTCTCTGTCCTGCCAGAAACTCTCAAATACCCAGCAGCTACTTCCCAAATAATTGACTCAGAGGCTTAATATTATGTATTGTAACTGCTGGGCCAGAGCTCAAACATATTACTATCTAGCTCTTACACTTAAAGTAACCTATAATTTTTATTTATGTTTATCCACATGGCTTGGTACCTTTTCTCAATGCAGCATTCTCATCTTGCTTGCTCTGCATCTGATTGGCCTCTGTGTCTCAGCCTTTTCTCTTCCCAGCATTCTCCTTGTCTGGTCCCTCCAACTCTATTTCCTGCCTGACTACTGGCCAATCAGTGTTTAATTAAAACATTAATAGCAATAAATCTTTACAGTGTACAAAAGCATTGTCCTTATTTCCTGACCTTCATGGCTAAATCTGTGGCCTAAATAACACAGGGCCAGCCCCCATTGAGAACCTCATTGCACATTACCTTCCTTTCTAATTGTTCCTGCATTCTAAGGGAGAGGATTGGCACTGTCACTGTATTGGACAGTTTCACTCTCCAAGAATTGCCTTAAGGTTCACTTTGTATCAGTGAGTGCTTATATAAACCCTTAATAAATATTAATCCCTTATATAATCAATTGCCAGTAAATAATTTTTATAATATCTGTTGTTATCATGAGTTTCCAGACCTCAGTGCTAGGCCAGACCTAGCCTCTGCCCACACCAGAGACCAAGGACCCCTCATGTGGTCCCAAACAGCTTTGGTTTTGGAGTCTATCTGTCCCAAGATAAATTAGAATCTGAACTTCAGCTGCTTTTTAAAAGAAGATATTTTCTATCTAGCAGAACACGTTTGGCATGCTGTTTCCCACTTCCCATGGTGGTCTGTAGCTTCTCAACACCCTGCATCATGGCATTATTGATGCCCACCTCCATGGCTTTCTTGAAGCAAAGAAAAGGACACAGCTGATATCAGTGTGTATTTTAATGTATATTTATAGTAACTGTTCTGATTTTGTGAGAAATTGCCTTTCATAAGGTTATTGTCATAAAAGGCCAAACTTAAAATTTTGAGTCCCATATGTTGACTACTTTGAGTAACTCCTGTAACATCTACTGGTCAAACATTGCCATTACATCCAGTCTGAGGTAAATAATTATTCATGTATAGCATATATATAATAAAATTTTAACAATAATTTTTCAACAGTGGCAGACAATAAAGATTCCCAAGAATTTAGAAATATTTTTAATGTTATAATTTAGAACCTTTTGTATAATTATATTTTTGAGAGCTTCATGCTCACAGTCCTATTACTTCTTGGCTATATAAAATCTATATCTTATAACTCAAAAAGATGATCTGATACCTATACTAAATATGATACTTTGTCATGAAGAAGGACTAAAGTGTAAAAATGAAAAATTGCTCCCTACACTGTGTAATATGGAATCTATCAATTATAAATTGGCAGGCAAAGTTAATTTTCTGGAAATTAGTTACAAAAGACTTTCAGATAGATTTTTCTCCTTAGATACAAATATTAGGACCTTATAATAGAAGTGTAGATCTGTAGAACTTGATGTTAATGATGAGAATTGGAAACTTATTAATTCCATGGAATCATTAGAAAGACTGACTATTCAAGAGATTTAGACTCTAGAGAAACTGGTGGTTTTTAAATTTCAACAATGGAAAGACCATGTTGTAATAATTGAGATGGATATTAAGGCACAATCAACCCAGAACAGTTCAGGACAACCATCACTGAGGTCTTATGGTAATAGGAATGTTTTTCCTAAAGCAGTAAACATGAAGGGTGTTTCTTTATTACCTCCTATGATTTATCCACTTACCATTCAGAAAAAGCATATGTATAATTTCTGGATTTTATGGAGTACAATTATGAGCCTATTCATATGAAAGATATAAAGGACATCAAGGAAGCCATATTAATACATGGAATCAATTCTACATATGTAAAACAAATATTAAATGCATGGTAAACAAAAATATCATAACTCCTAATGATTGGATGTAGCTGACAGCTGCTGTATTAGATGTAGCCAACATTTACAATGGAGAAATTGACTGAGGGAAGAGGCTAGGGTCATCAAACATCAAGGAAACATTAGAGGTTTTAAATCTCTCGAGACCAAATACTTGGTGAAGGTTCATTTGCTGATGTAAAGTTTCAGACTATTTATAATGAACATACATTGCTGTTATGTCATACTGCTTCTTTGAATGCTTGGGAAAAGAGTTTAGTCCCAGGATAGAAAGCTAAACCATATACCAAAGTCAGGCAAGGCTTTAAAGAACCTTATACTGACTTTCTGCAGAGATTAACCAAGGCAATACATAGAGCAGTATTATATCCAGAAGTTAGAAAGCAATTAATTCTTTCTTTCCCTTTTGATCATGCTAATTTGGAATGTAAGAGAATGCTTATGCCACTAAAGATCAGATCTGTACCCATAGAGGAATAGATTCAGTATGTAATCAATGCTGAGTCTCTCAATTATGATGAAGAAATTGGGTAGATCAAGCCATTTCCAATACTAGGGTAAAGAATCAAGGTATCAAATGCTTTAATTATAATAAGCAAGACCATATAAAAAGGAATTGTATGCAAGACATTCCTAGAACTAATGTTCCTCCTAGGAATGATTCAAACAGAAGGTCCCTACCTTTCAACTCTTTACCATCAGGAAACACTTCTTGGTGACTCTCATGGGAGGCCTCCAAAACACAGGTCTTTAATCAAAGATGGTTCCGTCATATCCAATCACAGTAGAAGAACAGCTTCCTCAAGACAATTAAAAAATCCTAATGCCTAATGTAAAGAACGATACAGTATTAGATAACAGAACAATTTTTTAAAAAGGAATCAAAATTTTCAAGAAAAACCATAAAACAAATACTCTGGCAGACTTCCATAAATGAATAAAGGCCAAAATTGAAAAAATGAATAGATGATATTTTTATCTAAGGCCTAGTCAACACAGAGGCAGATGTTTTGTTCATAACCCTACAATTATGGCATCCAAAATGGCCTCTAAAGGAGGTAGATGTTCAATTTCTAGGAGTGGGAACCATATCTAAGGTGAAACAAAGTGTAAGATGGCTTGAATGCATAGAACTGGAAGAACAGAGAGGAAGGCTAAAGACATACTGGGCTAATATAGCAGTAAATCTATGGAGTCATGACCTTCTACAACAATGGAATACCCAGATTAGAATACCTCCAGGCTCAGATACAAAACAAAGACTCAATTATATTTCTGAAAACAACATTTTAAGGCATTATAAAAACATTCACCAGCCATTCAGGTTGTGCAAAAACAACAACAGCTGCTGATCCTGTAAAGACAACCACAGCACTAGCTTTAAAATGGTTGACAGATAAGCCTATATGGGTGCAACAATGGCCTCTAACAAAAGAAAAATTGCAGGCCTTAGAAAAACTGATACAGGAGCAGTTACATGCTCAACATATTGAAGAATCAACCAGCCCTTGGAACTCTCCTGTATTTGTTGTCAAAAAGAAATCTGGAAAATGGAGAATGGTGACAGAGTACTAAATACAGTGATTCAACCAATGACCTCTTTATAATCTGTTGTTCCCTTGCCTTCCCTGTTACCTAAGGGATAGCCTATTATAGTTATTGATCTGAAAGACTCTTTCTTTACTCTATCTCTACAAGAACAGGACAAGGAAAAATTTGCCTTGACAATGCCCACTTATAATAATTCTCAGCCTGTAAAGAGATTTCAATGGAGAGTTTTCTCACAATGAATGTTAAGTAGTCCTACTTTGGGCCAATATTTTGTACAACAGCCATTAGAAGTGATATGCAAATGATTCCCACAACCTATCACTTACCACTATATGAATGATAAGACTCAAATTATATGAATGGCAGACTCAAAAATAGATACATCATTAGAAAAAATGTTTGAAGAAATAAAGAAAATTTTGCCTGATTGAAGATTTCTAATTTTTCCTGAGAAAATAGAAAGAGGAGATTCTATTAATTATTTGGGATATAAAAGAGGTCTACAAAAATTAGATCTCAAAAGGTGCAACTCAGGAGAGATAGATTGAGAACTCTTTTTTTTTTTTTTTTTTTTTTTTTT
>PVIH01030562.1:0-12030 GCA_004025045.1 Sigmodon hispidus | reverse complement strand
AGTTTAGAAACTAGAACATTCCTATTGTTCTGAGAGTATCTATAGGTGTTACTGGTGGAATGAAACTCGGGAGCTGATTACAGCTTCTTCTCACTGGCAAGTCCCTTGGTAGGTGTGAGGTTGAGACTTATAGCTCTTTTGGACTTTGTCACCCTGATATGTGATGTTTTGAGTTTAATGGGTGAATACATACTTTTTTTTGATTCTTTTTCTTTTTCTTTTTTTTTTCTTCCTTCTTTATTTTGTATTTATCAAAAAAACACAGTAAAGAGAATTTAAAATGTGGAAGAGTTAACAATAACTATACAGAGGATAAGAATCATAAGCATGGCTTATCAAGGGTGGAAATACAAATAAGATTGCTACACATATATTTTCTTTGTGTTCATCTTTCCCTCTGAATTTTTTTTTCCATCAATGTATATCCTTATTCAAGGTCTCTTCCCCCTCCCAACACATTTGGTCATTTTTCTTCTCTGCAACTGCCCATCTCCTCCCTGGGCAGGGAGCAGACAGTCCTATGGTCCCACTGACCCAATAATGCTTAGATCAGTCTCCACTTCTGGCCAAATCCAGTTCTTTCCCCCCTCCCTCAAGAGTGATTCATGTGTTCCTATAGTTGGACTGGGGTTTGAAGTGTCAGTCCAGGGTGTTTCTGATCCCAAGCTGTTCGGTGGTTGTGGTTTGCCGCTTGGGCATGTTTGGCTTTTTTAAAGATCTGAAAATCTGTAGTCATTGAAAAGTGTTGGACTACTACATAATCTCCCCTCTTACTTTAAAAATGATATACATTTATGTGTGTATACATATGTGTAGGTGCACATACCTGTGTATGTATATGTAGAGGCCAGAAGATGACAGTGTCTTCTTTGACTGATCTACTTGTTCCTTTGAGCCCTGGTTTCTCCCTGAATCCAAGGCCCATATTTTGTCTACGAGGGTGGAAGTCGCCAAGCCCCATGACCTTCGTTTGTGCACTGCTTGGATCTGGAGTGACAGGTATGTGTACTGTGTACTGGACTTGGGGTGGTATCATCTGAACTCTGTTCCTCATGACAGCAAGTACTCTTAACCATTGAAGCATCATTTGAGCCCAAGAATCTATTGAGTGTGTTGAACTATTAGTATTACTGTGACAGTGGTTAATACAAAATCATTTTTTAATGTGGAACTCACCAAAAGTCATAGAAAAAAAATCACCACACAAACACACATGCAATGCAGTGGTGACTGACTGTAATAGATACTCTTTCTTTGAGAGGTGACTATTGCAAAGTTACTTCCCCTGACCTTGTCAGTATCCCCAAATCACAAGGAAAAAACACACCTAAATACCTAAAATGGTATAAGATCAAAAAATCTTCTTTGTATAGATTTATAGATCATATGGTGACTTCAGTAGCCTCAGAATGCATAAAGTTTCTCTTTAATTTTTTAGTCTTGTGTATATACTAACAAAGTATATGAATAGTTATAAGAGAGATTTAGCTTTTAGAAATGTCATGTGTTTGTTTAAAGCAGCAGTTTTCAGCCTGTGGCTCATGACTCAGTTGAGGTCAAAAAACTATTTCACAGAGTTTACCTAAGATCATTGGAAAGCACAAATATTTATATTACAATTCATAACAGTAGCAGAATTATAATTATGAAGTAGCAATGAAATGATTTTATGATTGGTGTCACCACAACATGAGGAGCTGTATTAAAGGGCTGTAGCATTAGGCAGGTTGAGAACCACTAGTTTAGTTTAATTTGGGAAGTAGTTCCAGGAGGTCAAAGTCAATGGCATGGCTTTGGTGGTACAGGGGAACATGCTAGACAATGAACATCCCCGCCAGCATATGGTCCTTCTGGCCATAGACTTTTCTGTACCTTGTTTTCTCTGTGAATCTGAATATACTAAGTTTTTTTTTAAAGATATTTGTTGGGGGGAACAGTAGAGGTCCCATTCTTTCCAAGAGGCAGCCTTTGCACAAAGCAGTCTTCCTATTGAGAATAGATGTTATTGTGAATCATCAGCCAGTCATGTAGCACACATGTAGCACACATGACCAATCTCTTGATGGAACAAGTAACGAATGTCACTTTTCTGGTGTGGAGAGGAAGCATATGTAGAGCCTGGATACATCCCATGGGTTTGGCCCTGATGTGCTCAAAAATGACCAGTCCTATTATTCCAAATGAAATTGAGTATTGTTCTTTCAAGGTCCAAAAAATATTGTGTTGGGATTTTGATGGGCAGAGCAATGAATCTGTAGATTGCTTGTGGTTGAATTACCATTTTTATTATGTTGATCCTTCCTATCCAGGAATATAGGAGAGCTTTCCATTTTCTGATATCCTCTTCAATTTCTTTCTTTAGTGATTTCAAATTTTTGTCAAATAGATCTTTTACTTCTTTGGTTATAGTTAGTCCAAGGTATTTAATACTGTTTGCAGCTATTATGAAGGGTAATGTTTCCCTTATTTCTTTTTCAGATCTTCTATCTTTAGCGTATAGAAGTTCTACTGATTTCTTTGAGTTAATCTTGTTTCCTGCTACTTTGCTGAAGGTGTTTATCAACCATAGCAGTTCCTTGGAAGAATTTCGTGGGTCGCTTATGTATACAATCATATCATCTGCAAATAGAGATAGTTTCAATTCTTCTTTTCCAAATTGTATCCCCTTAATCTCTTTTCATTCTCTTATTGCTTTAGCTAAAACTTGGAGAACTGTATTGAATAGATAAGGGGAGAGAGGACATTCTTGTCTAGCTCCTGATTTTAGTGGAATTGCTTTGAGTTTTTCTCCATTAACTTTGATACTGGCTGTCAGCTTTGTGTAAATCTTTCATATATTTAGGTATTCCCCCTGTATTCAGGATCTCTCCAGGACTTTTATCATAATGTAGTGTTGGATTTTTTTCAAAGGCTTTTTCAATACCTAAGGATACAATCATGTGGGGTTTTTTCTTCAGTTTTTACATGATGGATGACATTTACTGTTTTTTGCTTTTTTAACTATCTCAGTATTTCTGGGATGAAGCCTACTTGATCATGGTAGATGATATTTTTTATATGTTGTTGTACATGATTTGCCAAAATATTCTTGAGAATTTTAGCTTCAATATTTATGAGGGTATTTGGTCTGTAATTCTCCTTCTTTGTTGCATCTTGAGTGGCTTTGGTGTTAGGGTAATTGTGACCTCATACAAAGAGTTTGGCAATATTCCTTCAGTTTCTATTGTGTGAAACATTTTGAGGGGTATTGGGAATAGTTCTTCTTTGAATATCTGGTAGAAATCTGCACTGAAACCATCTGTTCCTGGGCTTTTTTCTTTTTCCTTGGGGGGCTTTTAATGGTAGCTTCAATTTCTTTTAGGGTTATAGGTCTGTTTAGGCCTTTAATCTGATCTTGATTTAATTTTGGTAAATAATACTTATCCAAAATGCTATCCATTTCTTCTGTTTTTCTTTTTTTGTGGAGTATTAATTTTCTTTTTATTATTATTTTTAATATTTTTTTATTTTGTATTTATCAAGAAAAACAGTAAATTGAATTTAAATGCTGATAAGTTAACAATAACTATAAAGAAAATAAAAATCATAAGCATAACTTATCAACAGTGATAATGCAAATAATTTGCTACACATAAAATTACTTTGTGTTCAGCTTTCCCTCTGGATTTTTTTTTCCTATTCCTGTATATCCCCATTCAAGGTCCCTTCCCCCTCCCGCCACATCAGGTCACCCTTTCTTTCTCCACAACTCCCCATCCCCTCCCTGGGGAGGCTGCAGACAGTCCCATGGTCCCACTGATCCAATAAAGCTTAGTTCAGTCTCCCCTTTTGGCAAATCCAGTTTTGTCCCCCCTCCCTCAAGAGTGAGTCAGGTGTTCCTATAGGTGTAGTGGGATCCGAAGGGACAGTCCAGGGTGTTTCTGATCCCAAGCTGTTTAGTGTTGTGGTTTGCAGCTTGGGCATGCTTGGCTTTTTTCTTGTTAGATTGTTTAGAGACCACTAATGAGTGTGTACATCCCCTAATTATCTTTCTGGGTTTGTGATACCTCACTCAGGAGGATATTCTCCAAATCCATCCATTTGCCTGTGAATTTTAGGATATCATTTTTTCTTACTGCTGAGTAGTATTCCATTGTGTAGATGTGCTACAGTTTGTTAATCCTTTCTTCAGTTCAGGGACATCTAGGTTGTTTCCAGGTTCTTACTATTACAAATAATGCTGCTATGAACATATCTTTGGAGTGTGACTGTGCATCATTAATTTTCAAAGTATGACCTGATAGTTCTCTGGATTCCCTGGTGATCTGTTGTTATGTCCCCCTTTTCCCTTCTGATTTTGTTGATTTGAATATTCTCTTTCTGCTTTTTGGTTAGCTTGGATAAGGTATCTTTATCTATCTTATTGACTTTCTCAAAGAAACAACTCTTTTTTTCTTCTTTATTTATTTTGTATTTATCAAAAAACTGTAAAATGAATTTAAAATGCTGAAAAGTTAACAATAACTATAAAGAAGATAAAAATCATAAGCATGACTTACCAAGGGTGATAATGCAAATAAGATTGCTGCACATATATTTACTTTTTGTTCAGCTTTCCCTCTGAATTTTTTTTCCATCCCTGTATATCCTTATTCAAGGTCCCTTCCCCCTCCCACCACATCAGGTCATTTTTCCTCTCCGCAACTCCCCATCCCCTCCCTGGGCAGGGAGCAGACAGTCCTATGGTCCCACTGACCCAGTAATTCTTGGATCAGTCTCCACTCCTGGCCAATCCAGTTTTGTCCCCCCTCCCTCAAGAGTGAGTCAGGTGTTCGTTCCTATAGTTGGAGTGGGATCCCAAGGGTCAGTCCAGGGTGAGAAACAACTCTTTTATTCACTTATTGTTTGTATTCTTTTTGTTTCAATTGCATTGATTTTAACTCCAAGTTTAATTATTTCTTGTGATCTACTCCTCCTAGGTGAGTTTGCTTCCAATTGTTCTAAGGATTTCAGCTGTGCTGTTAGTTCTCTAGTGTGGAATTTCTCTAGGTTTTCATATAGGCATCTCGTGCTATGAATTTTCCTTTTAAAACTGCTTTCATTGTGTCCCACAAGTTTGAGTATGTTGTGAATTCATTTTCATTAAATTCTAGGAACATTTTGATTTCTTTCTTAATTTTTTTCCTTGAACCAGAGGTGGTTCCATTTAGTGATTTTTAATTTCCATGAGTTGGTAGGCCTTCTGTGTTTTTTGTTGTTGTTGAACTCTAACTTTAAGCCCTAGTGGTCTGATATGATACAAGGGATTACTTCTATTTTTTGGTATCTATTGATATTTGCTTTATGACAAATTATGTGGTCAATTTTAGAGAAAGTTCCATTTAATGCTGAGGAATACATATATATCTTTGTGTTTGCATGTAAGATTCTGTAAATATCAAGTCCATTTGCATCATAACTTTCTTAACTCCTAATTTCTCTGTTAATTCTCTGTCTGGTTGACCTATTGAAGGATGAAATAGGGGCATTGAAGTCTTCCACAATAGGGATGTGAGAATTGATGTGGGATTTCAGCTTTAGTAGTATTCCTTGTCTGTAGATAGGTGCCTTTATATTAGGGGTATAAATATTCAGGATCAAAATCTGATTTTGAGCACTTTTCCTGGGATGAATAAATAATGTCCATCCTGGTCTCTTTTAATTGATTTTAGTTTGAAGTCTACTTTGTTAGATATTAGGATTGCAAATCTTAATATCTTAGGGCCATTTGATTGGAAATCTTTTCCTAACCCTTTACTCTGAGCCTATGTCTGTCTATAAGGTTGAAGTGTGTTTCTTGTATGCAGCAGAAGAATGGCTTCTCTCTTTGTATCCATCATGGTAGCATGTTTCTTTTTATAAGTTAATTGAACTCATTGTTATTAAGGGATATTTCTGACCACTGATTGATATTTCCTGTTACATTTGGAGGTAGCTTGTATGTATTTCCATTCTTTGAAATTTTCTTCTGTGGGATTATGGATTGTTTGTGGTTTCACAGGTGTATCTGGATCATTAGGTTGGAGTTTTTCCTCTAATGCTTTTTGAAGGACTGGATTTGTATATACATATTCTTTAAGTCTCACTTTGGCACGAATTATCTTGTTTACTCCATCTGTGGTGATTGATAGTTTTGCTGGTTATAGTTCTAGGTTGTCATCTTAGTGTCTCTTAGTATCTGTACAACTTCCGAACAGGACCTTCTCGCTGTCATTGTTTCCACTGAATAATCAGGTGTTATTCTGATGGTTCTGCCTTTATAGGTAAGTTGGTCTTTTTCCTTTGCAGCTCTTAAAATTTTTTCTTTGTTCTGTATGTTTGTGGCTTGATTATTATGTGACAAGTGGACTTCTTTGGGAGGGCAAATCTTTGGTGTTCTGTAAGCTTCTTATATCTTTATTGGCATTTCCTTCTTTAAGTTGGGAAAGTTTTCTTCTGTGATTTCATTGAATGCACTATCTTGGTTTTTGAGTTGGTATTCTTCTCCTTCTTCTATTTCTATTATTCTCAGGATAGGTCTTTTCATGGTGTCCCAAATTTCCTTAACATTTTCTGTTATGGCTTTTTTTGATTTTTGTGTTTTCTTTGACTGATGTGTCTGTTTCTGCTATTTAGTCTTCCACCCTAGAGATTTTCTCTTCCATCGTTTGGATTCTGTTCCTTAAGCTTGTATATATAGTTAAAACTCTTTTCTTCAGATTTTCTATTTTCAACACTGTAATATATTATGACTTTTTGTTGCTTCTTTTTCAATTTCTAGCTCCTGAAATATTTTTCATTTTTGCTTTTCCTTTTCTTAGGTTTCTTTGATTTCTTTCAAGGATTTGTTAATCTCTTCCAATTTTTTGTTTGTATTTGCTATTTCTTTAAAATAGTTTTTATATCCTATTTTGAGGTTTCAGTACTCTTCATAAAGGTGTTTTTGCTGTTCTTTATTCTGTTTCCTCTTTATTTCTCTGTTCAGGTCTTGGTCTTTTAGAATCACCACGTTTTCTGGTGTGGCCTTATTCTTCTTTATATTGTTATACATATTCTTGCATTAGCATCAGCCTTTGCCTTCTGTGGTTTACAATTAGTTCCTAGTCAGTTGTGGCGAGAGAGCTTGTGTATCTCCTGTCTGCTTGAATGAAGTGGTCTGCTCAATCTTTGACTCTTCTCTGGTCAAGTGTCCAAATTTCAAAGGTTTCAGTCCTTCTCTGATGATGCAGGGGTACTCAACTTTGTTTAAAAAATAACATTACTAATCCTTAAGTCACTCAATGAACCCCATACATTAATAGTGGCAGATTTACCACCTTTCTTTCACCAATTTACCACCTTACTTTTACCAATGGAGAAATAAGAGAACGAATAGGTGTTATAATTTAAAATGACCTAAAATATTTCCTAAGCATTTCACCCAAACACAATAGAATATAACTTCTTACCACTTCATGGAACCTTCTCCAAAACTGACCACATACTCTATCACAAGGAAAGTCTCAACAGAAAACAAAATAAGTAAAATAGGCTAAGTCCCTGTATCTTATAAGACTACCATGCATTTAGGCTGGAGTTCAACAACAACACAAAGCCTACTAACTCACAGGAAGTGAACAACCCTTAACTAAATTGCCACAGGGTCAAGGAAGAAATTAAGAAATTAAAGATTTCCTCAATGAAAATGAATCCACAACATCCCCAAACATATGGGACACAATAAAGCAGTGTGAAGAGAAACGTTCACAGCACTAAGTGCCCATTTAAAGAATTCAGAAAAACCTCACACTGGTGACTTTGCAGCACAGCTGAAAACTCTAGAACAAAAAGAAGTAAACTCACCCAGGAGGAGGAGAGGGCAGGAAATAATCAAACTCTGGGCTGAAAACAGTAAGATGGAAAGAAAGGAAACAATATAAAGAATCAATAAAAACAAAGAGTTTGTTCATTTAGAAGATTAACAAGATAAACAAACCCTTATTCAAACTAACCAAAAGACAGATAGAATAGTCAAAAGATCACAATCAGAAATAAAAATGTAGACATAAAAGACACTGTGGAAATCCAGAAAATCATTGGGTCATACTTCAAAACTTGTACTTTACTAAACTGGAAAACCTAAAAGAAATGAAAAATTTTCTAAATACCACATACTGAAATTAAATTAGGACCAGATAAACAATATATATCTATCTGTCACTCTATACAAAACTCAACTTCATATGGATAAAATACTACAACATAAACAGAAAAAAAAGTAGGAAGTAATAAAAAGAATTTCATGAAACTAAAAAGTTCTGTAAGGCAAAGGACACTGTAAATAGGACAATACTGTAGCCTTCAGAATGGGTAGAGATCATCAACCCCACACCACATAGAGGGCTTCAAAATATATGAACTCAAGAATCTAGACATAAAAAACCCAAAAAAACTGAAGTAACAATTGGGTACTGATCTAAAAAGAGAATTCTTAACAGAATAATTTCAAATGTAAGAGAATCACTTTAAAAATTGTTCAGGATTCTTTGCCATCAGGGACACACAAATAAAAATGATTCTGATTTTTCATCTTATAACTGAAAGAATGACTAAGAGCAAAACCACAAATTACATCTTATGCTGTTAAGGATGTGGAGTAAGGGGAATGCTCTTCCACTGATGTTGGGAGTGCAAACTTGTACAGTCACTTTGAAAATCAATATGGTAGCTTCTTAGAAAATTGGAAATCAGTCTGCCTCAAGATCGATTTATATCACTGCTGGCCAAAATATATTCAATCATACCACAGGGACATTGCTCAATCTGTTTATAGTCATTTTATTAATAAAAGCAAGAACCCATAAACAACCTAGATATCCCTCAACTGATAAATTGTGGTACATTTACATAATGGAGTATTTGTCTCAGCTGTGAAAAACAATTGACAAGAAATTTGCTGGCAAATGAATGAAACTAGAAAAAAGAATCATTCTGAGTGAGGTAACCCAGACTCAGAAAGGCAAACATGGTATATACTCACTTATAAGTGGGTATTAGCTGTAAGTAAAAGATAACCTTTCTACAATCTATAGACTGAGAGAGGTTAGGTAACAAGCAGGGAGGGATGAAGAGGAAATGCCCAGTTCTTCCTGGGAAGGAAAATAGAATAGATCTCTTGGGTCGACTGGAGGAAGCCAGGAATGGGAACATTAGGGCATAGGCTGGTGGTGAACTGCGGGAAATATTGAATGAGATGACTGAAAAGGGGGGCATCTGGAGTCAGTTAAAAACCTGATTTAAGGGAAATTCCCAGGAATCTACAAGAATAACCTCTGCTAAGAATCCTATGAATAGTGAATATGTAATCCAACTGGCCATCTCCTGTTTAAAGGCAAGACATACAGTAAAGTGATTGGAACACCAATCCAGCCACATAACCTACAAACTACAGTTTGTCCTGATTCTGGGATGCTAAGTTAAGGGTAGTACAGAGATTGTGGTAGTGGTCAACCAATGACTGATCTAGGCTGAGATCCTTGCCATAGGAGTGAACCACCCCTGACACTGCCTTTAGGGCCAAGACCCAGGAGCTGGATAGACTAGAGACCTAGGATAGAATCAAACACATCTGGCAAATATTTTAAATGTTAATGTAATAATGCCTAATGATATTCTGCTATACTGCCAAGCTAGATTGGTGATTACCCCAATTGTCATCTGAAAGCCTTCATCTAGTACCTGATGGAAACAAATGCAGATAGCCACAGCCAGACATTAGGCTGAGCTCGAGAAATTCTGCTAAAGAGAGGAAAGAAGGAAGTAAGTGCTGTACAAACCAGAGGGATTAAGGACATCATAAGAAAACCCACAGAATCAACTAACTTGTTCTCTTAGGAGCTCACAGACTAGGAACCAACAACCAGGTAGCCTATATGGAACCAAGCTAGACCATCTACATATATGTGATAGTTGTATAACTCAATATACCTGTGAGACTCCTAATAGTGGGAGCAGAGACTGTCCCTAATATTTGGCTAGCTTTGGGAAACCTATTCCTCATACAGGTTACTTTGCCCAGCCTTAATTCATGGGAGGAGCTTAGACCTACCACAACTTGTTATGCTATGCTTTATTGACACTTAAGTGAGAGGCCTGCCCCTTTCTAAACAGAAACAAAGGAGTGAAGGGGGCAGAGGGAAAGTGGGGAAGGAAATGAGAAAAGAGGAAGAAAGAGAAATTGTAATTGGGATATAAAATAAATAAATTTAATCAATAAAAAATTATATCGAACAGTCCAAATTTACAGAAAGCCCAGGAAGCAATGTTTGGGTTGAAGAGAGGAAAGAAGGTATTCAAAGAGACAATGGAAAGGAAACTAAACCAACTGAACACGAAGAATACTGACAACAACAACACCATCCAAAGACAAGAACAGGATGACCTCATCAATTCTCTAGTCAAAGAACATGGGCAGACTGAATTGGTCAGGAAACAAAACCCATTGTAGTGTGAATTCTATTTGGTCTTAATAGTACAAAAAAAATGAAATCTGAATATCATGATAAATGCTGGAAGATCAGAGGAGCCAGCCACTTGAGAGACTTCTTACGTCTACCATATCCTCAGACCAAAGAGCCTGAACAAAGAGTCTTTTACTGCCTCATAATCTTCTCTTCCCCAAGCCAAATCACTTTCTCCACCTCCCTAATGCTGTGATTAAGTGCATGTGACTCCCAAATACTGGATTCAAAGGCATCAAATTCCAAGTGCTTGGATTTAAAGGTAAGAGCCTCCACCACCTGGCTCTCCTCTTTTAAATTGGATCAATCTTATATAGCCCAGCATGGCCTTGAACTCCTTATCTTTCTGGTGTTCTTTTCTCAAGTGCTGACATTGAAGGTGTATGCCATCATTGTCTGGCCTCTATGCTTAACTAGTGGGTAGCTAGGCCTTCTGTTCTTCAGACAAGTTTTTTTGTTAGAGTACAAACAAAATATCACATTTTCTCATTTTGATTCAAAAGCAAAAAGAATATACCTAGTATAAGAACACTATATACAATTAGTATAATAATTATAATATATGTAGATAATAAATACATTAACAATGTCTAGTCAATTAGAATTTGACAAATTCAAAGAAAATACTCCATTATCTATCGTACTTAGTGAGTCCAAAGTATTGTACCTAATCACTTTCAATCTAACTTGCATTATCATTTTTCTATATCCCCTACACTTTTTAGAATGAGATCCTTGATTCTCCTATTTTGTTAAATTTTTTTCTTGATCATTTTTAGTAACGACTTGATACTCAGTTCTCTCTGAAGCATAATTAAGTATCAGTGACTCATCTTTTGAATTGTGGGCGTAGCTCTCTAGACTATTGACTGCTGACTGGAGATGTGGGTAATCTTTGGAAGATCTTGAGAAAATTCAAAATTATGGTCAAGTCCTGACTGGAGAATTCTACGAGGCTGGGTCATATCAATCAGTCTCTTTGAAGCCGTTCTGAATGTTGAACTCAGAGGAAATAGCAACAGAAGCCTCTATGAAACTGTCGATCCTCTGGGCAATATGCTCCACTGAAGATTTTTCAGGGGTGTTTTTCTTAATCATACCTGATTTTTCTTAACCCAGAATGAATCCAAATCCTCTCATTTCCTGTGGAACTAAAAGCAGAACCTCTTTCAAAAGTAATGT
This sequence comes from Sigmodon hispidus, assembly GCA_004025045.1. Lineage (NCBI taxonomy): Eukaryota > Metazoa > Chordata > Mammalia > Rodentia > Cricetidae > Sigmodon > Sigmodon hispidus. The sequence goes on along the minus strand of PVIH01030562.1, from coordinate 352 downwards.
ATCTTTTGACCTAAAATTTGAAGTCATGATGTTTTGAAAATATATAGGTTACTTTAATACAGTAGTTTACACAGTTAAATGTCCCTGAGCAGTTATCATTTGTCTATTAACTGTCAAAAATTCCAAAGACAAAACAATAAAATAGAATTTAGACTGTGTATTTTCTGTCTTTATGTAGTTTATTATATTTTTGTTACCCTTTTTAAGGTCTTAGAGCTCAAACAAAATAGCACCACAACCCAGCTAAATGTACTTTATAAGAAAAAAAATATGTCTGTCTTTCAGTTAAGACAAAGGATGGCCAAAAGAATTCCAGTCCGATGAAATCAAGAAACAAGCAAGTGTTTTTACC
>PVIH01030561.1:0-12031 GCA_004025045.1 Sigmodon hispidus | reverse complement strand
AAGACCACCTGTTGCAAAGAGAATTGTGTGACCATTGGTTGCAGCACACCCTGCTGCCAGCCCTGCTGCTGTGAGCCCAGCTGCTGCCAACCCTGCTGCTTCCAGCTCTGCTGCCAACCAACATGCTGTGAGACCAGCAGCTGCAAGACCACCACTGTTAAACCAACCTGTGTGACCATCAGCTGCAGCCCACCCTGCTGCAAGCCCTGCTGCTGCTGACCAGCTCCCCAAAGGAACATCTGCACAGCCATGCTCTGGGGAGAGCTGGCATGTCCTAGCTGCACAAAGCCACACCTTGACATTTGCTGACCACCTTCATGTACCCACCAGGAAACCTGACAAGTATAAATTCATACTTAAGTGTGGAAATGCTTTGAGGAAGAATGAAGTCTCTCATCCTCTCTCTCCATATCTCTAGTATTTATGGACCTTGTGCTAGTTTCATGGGTGGCTGATGTGAAAGTCTGGTATCAGTTTAAATTCGGAGCCAACATCTTTATCTCTCACCAAATACCTTAAGAAAGTACTTTCTCCAAAATGAAATGTTATTTAACCAGTTATTTTCTCAATTGTATTTTCTTCCAAGGTAACCCCAGTTTCTGTACCACTTTCTTCTTTCTGCTTACTTATCAGTTGTATCTCTGGTTCCAGAAATTTTAATAAATTCTGTGTCATCATCATCCTACATTGTCTGCCATTTTATTATGATAATCACTTATTGAAAACTCCACATAATCAATAGACTTTTATTTTTTGACATTCCTTTTGTTTAAAAGTTTTTTTTTTTTAACATACAAACCACAGTTTCCCTTCCCTTCCTCTGCCCCTTGCCCCTCAGCTTCCTCCTACTCCACCACCACATGAAAGGGAATAAGTTCTCCCATGAAAATTCACCAAAGTCTGGGATATAAAGTTGAGGTAGGACGATGGCACTTCCCCCATATCAAGACTGTGCAAATTATCCCTCCATAGGAAATGGTTCCAAAAAGTCAGTTCATGAACTAGAGATAAATCCTATCTCACTGCCAAAGGCCCCACACCCTGCCTAAGTCACACAGATGTTATCCACATTCAGAGGTCCTAGTTAGGGCCCATGCAGATTCCACAGCTGTCAGTTCATCGCCAGTGAAGGCCCAGGATCTTAGGTCAGCTGTATCCCCTTTGCTCATATAATCTCTCCCCTCTCTCTTGGCTGGACTGGGAGCGCAGCTCAGTGCTTAGCTGTGAATCTCTGTATCAGTTGCAGAATGAATGTTCCATGATAACAATTAGGATGGTCATCAATTTAATTACATGGTGAAGGCACCCTCTCCACTATTTCTTGGACTCTTAGCTGAGATCATCCTTGTGGATTCTTATGAGCTACCCTAGTACCAGGTTTCTTGCTAACCCCAAAATGGCTCCTCTGTTAAGGTTGTTGTTCTCCCTCTCTGTCCTTCCCCCAACTCTACCATTCTATTTCTTCCTGTTCTCTTTTCATTTACCCTTGCCCACTGAACACTTCCAGTATACTCAGGAGATCTCTATTTCTCTTTCCCAGAGAAGGGGAAATCCATTGATGTCTCACTTAGGGTCTTCCTTGTTACCTAGCTTCTCTGTGTGGCTATGGACTGTAATCTGGTTATGCTTTGCTTTCTGTCTAATATCCACTTATGGCTGAGTGCATACAAGGTTTGCCTTTATCTCTCAGAATATAACTGAAGAAAGTACTTTCCCCCAAATGAAACTTTGTTTAACCAGCTATCTTCACTACTGTATTCTCTTCTGAGGTAACTCCAGATTTTTGTACTATTTTCTTCTTTCTGCTCACTATGAGCTGTGTCCCTCAAAGTAATTTTAATAAACTCTGTGCTATCATTATTACATATTGTCTGTCATTTCACTTTGATAAATCACTTGATGAAAAATCCACATAAACAGTAGACTTTTAAATGTTCATTGTGGTGCCCCTTCATGAGCAACACTACCATGGTGTTAATCAGTAGATCCCTGGAAGGTTTCTATCTGGAATAAATGAAATTTGATATCCACTGGTTGCCAATTTCCTAGTTTCTCCAACATCAGCTCCCATAAACCTAAGTCTATTCTCTTCTTTGCTGACTAACTTTTACATGGAGTCCTTTGCAACAATGTCCTTTCTGTAATATTTTATTTAGCCATTTACCTGCCCATCTAAGTTTTAGGCACATTTTATCAATTCTTAATGGAACTGGTATATACTTGAGAGTGTCAATATTCCTTTAGGATTCTGATTAAAACCATGTTATATGCTAGATATTAGGTGCATGTGAGAGTCTCATATTGAAGGAAATAAAACAAACTCCAAAAGAAAAACTATCAACCAAATGGCCTCATTTGTAAACACAAGATTTTACACAGAATTTTCAAACCCTATAGATTGTCTATGAGAAAGAGGGTGACTATTCAGGGAAGAGGCTATGGAAGAGAAAATATGATCAAAGTACAGGAGAAAATAGTATACTCAAAAAACTTGTAGATTCCCTTACTACCTTCAATAAATGTGCATCATTAAAAATAAATTTTTAGTTAAGACTCGTGAGCAATGAAAGAGATATCTAGATAGAGGGAGGCATTATGGGGTTATGGAGAAACCTGGTGCTAGGGGAAATCCCAGGCATCCACAAGGATGCCCCCAGTTTAGACTAGAAGAATTAGTGGAGAGGGAGACTGAAGTGGCTAACCCCAGTAACCAGATTGGTGAGTACCCCAAGTGCTATCAGCCTGCATTCAGTAACTGATGGAAGCTGATGCAGAGATCCAGATCCAGGCAGCATGCCAAGATCTGAGTCCAGTCCAATCAAAGAGAGGGAAGAGGAATTATATGTGCAAGGGGGTCGAGATTATGAGGGAAAATTCTTCAGAGATAACTGAACCAAACTCATGGGAACTCATTGTAGGCATTTCTAACATGCTGTGGCAGTGGGCCCAACATGGCGCCGGCAGAGCATGCCCCAGGCGTGGCTATGTTCCAGCACATGTGTACCACCCCCACCCTCATCTAAAACGGCTCTGGGCAGAGCATGCTGAACAAAGAGCATACACCCAGGTGTGGCTATGTAGATCTGTGCCCACCCCTTCTCTTAAAAGAAACACCACATGGCAGCTTATTCCCTTCCTCCCTTCCTTCCTTCTTCCCTTCTCTCTCTCCCTCTCTCCCTCTTTCTCTCCCTCCCTTCTCTGAGTATCCGAACTCCCTAAAATAAACTCTTATGTGGCACCTGGCAGTGAGTATGTGTGTGTCTCTCCCATGCTGAAAAAGCTAACACTCATGACCTTTAGACTGACAGCTATGGAGCCTGAACAGGCCTTGACTAGAACCTCTGACTACAGAAGATAGTTGTGTAGCTTGGTCTCTTTGAGGAGCCACTGGCAGTGGTATCTGATCTATCCCTAGTGTATGAGCTTGCTTTTTGGAGATCATTACCTATGCTGGGACACCTTACTCATCCTTGCCTTGATGCAGAGAGGAGAGACTTAGCCCTGCCTCAACGGAATATACCAGGCTTTTCTTGAGGAGGGATTACAGGGGAATCTGTGGCTGGTATATGAAATAAATAATTTTTTCTTAAGTAAATAAAAAAATTTAAAAATTAAATTAAAAATTCTGATTTCAATTAACTTGAACAAACATCCTGAGATATAACTACTGAGTCATAAAGTACTTTTTTTTTTTTTTAGGAGACTTTGTAATGCTATGCATATGTGTTGTTCTTCCTCATATTCCTACTGATAAGCAAGAGTCCCAGTTTCTGGGTCTAGAGAGATGACTCAGCTGTTAAGAGTACACACTACTCTCAAGGCATACCTGGGTTCAATTCCCAGCATCCATATAGCAAATCATAACTACTGTAATTCTAGTTCCAAGGCATCCAATGCCCTCTTCTGACATCCCTGTGCATGTGGTATACATACATGCATGCAGGCAAAACATTTCTATACATAAAACATAAGAAATAAATCATTTTACATTTTTTAAAGATTGAAGAGCCCCAGTTTCTCCTCATAATTTTTTCTACCTTACGAACTCTTCTTTTTCTGATACTAGATAGACAACACTGTAATACTGTAGTTGTAGTACAGTCATAGAATAGTCCAGCATTTAGAAATATCTCATGCCATCAGGGAAAAATAAAGGAGAAAACAGTAGAACCATGGCCCTCTACTGTGCTGCACTGGGGAAGCACAGTCTAAGTGTAGCTCCCTGGGCTCTGAACTTCCATGCTTCACCATGCAGTTGTCTGTAGAGATGGCATCCTTCCCACCAACTGCACCAGTGCCTGCCCTCATGTTCTCTGAGTCATTCTTTTTTACAAATTGCCTTTGCGCAAGGTGGCTTTGTAGACATTTGTGCTATTATCCTCTTAAAAAAATAGAATATCTTTATGTAGCCCTAGCTGACTTTGAGGTCTCTCTGGTACATAGCTGGATACCTGTGTAACTTTTAAGTTGTATCCTCCAAGGGGAACTGTAAGTCTTGATTTCTCTCATGGGTACCTGGATGTGCAGTTTTCTTACATGATTTATAATTTACTGTAAATTTTTATTACTATTTAATTCCTTCTCAAATGCTCAAAAGGTCTTTTTCTGGAACCCAGAGATCAGGTTTTATTCATGATGCTCCTGTAGCCAGCCATGAAGACACCTAGGATCTTGGCTATTCTTAAGTAATAGGATAAAGTCGGAAGCCAAATAAATAGGGTTGTGCTTTAAAAGACACTATGCTGACCTGAAGTCTACCCAAGATTCATGACCATCTCACTATACTCATTATAACTGGTTAATTCCTGCCTGACAGCATCATCACCAGCTAGCCAGCTTTGAACTCAGACTCAACTCAGTCATAAGAGAGTTTAAAGAATAGGAAATTCACAGGAATATCTCAAGGAAGATGTTCTCATTCATTATCTAAAATCTTCCTTTGTCTCCCCTGACAGACAGGAGATCCTCTCATCCTTTTTTATATGAAACATGGCTTATTGCTCTCTTCTCCCTTTCTGCACTCTATCCAAGAATGAGGTCCATACCTTAGTGGTCTCTCAGCTATTTTCACAATTCCCAGAGGTATAGAAAGACCTGGTTTGGTATCAGAGAATAGAAAACCTTTGATATTATTTGTTCATGGCATGCTTTAACACCAGTTATGAGTTTATTAGACATACAATCAAGGATTTATGAATGTATAATGCATCAATCTTTGCCTACAAGTATCTTGTCACCATATGAGTTCAGGGCCCACAGAGGCAAGAAAGAGGCATCTGATACCCTGAAACTGAAACTACAAACAATTTTGTGTGACCATACAGGTGCTGAAAACTGAATTTGGACTCTCGTCAGGAGGATCCAGTGGCCCTTAACAACTGAGAGCCATCTCCCCGGTAACAAATTATATTTTTGCCAACTTTGAACTTCTTCTATGATACCTTTGAAAGTCTGAATGTCAATCTGACTAGAGTATCCAGCTGTTTTATCAAAGACAGGGAGCTTAACTGTTTACGTGGTTATGGATCTGCTGTAATCTGGTAGCAACAGCTTCTTGACTGTATTTAGTTAGCAAGCACACTTGTCCAGCTTCTCGTCGTTGAGTTTCACTGCTACATTCTTTTATTTAAATCATAAAACCTCTATAAGTGAAAAGAGACAAAAGGCAGATGCTATATAACATGAGTGCAAAGAAGAAATATTTACATATATAAAACATTGGTGTGATACTATGAATCTAAGCATAGATCCTTAACAGAAGAGTGTGTTGCTCTCCTTTTCTTTTTTCTTTTCTTTTTTTTTTTAACTATTGGAGCAAGTTTGTTATTATCATTATCATTATTATTATTATTATTAAATTAAATGTGTTCTCTGGCAGTTTCAAACATGTGTATAATGCATAGTTATTACTCCCACCCTCTATTCTTCCTTACTTCACTGCCACCATGTCAACTCATCCTCATCATACAGATCTTTGTTCAATATTCATTTTTATTTATTTAGCTGTGTGGTCCAAAAACTTTAACTGGGACTGTTCATGTGACTATCGAGTTTGACACTATCTACTGGAGCCTGGTGGCTCAGGAGATGGCATACAACTAAAGACAATGATTCTTCCTCATCCAGAATTTATCAACAGCCAACAGTTCAGCAATAAAGCATTGGGCCTTATGAGCACCCCCCTTCATCAATGATTATTGATAGGATCATTCTTGTGCATGTTCAATAAAAGTCACTACAGTTGCTATGAGTTTGTAAAAAATCAATGGATATCTTGGGCCTTGGAGGATAACATTTACAGATTATCTACCATCTTCCTACTTGTACATTCTTCTTGCTACCCTGTTCTTTCAGTTTGCTCTGAGCTTTACTGGGGGTGGTATAAATGTCTTCCTTAGTGCTGGGCCATCAATCATTATGTGTTCTCAGATTCTTGGGCAGCCATGAGACTATGTATTCACTACCATTGGCTACAGAGAGACTTCTCTGGTTAAGGCTGAGAAAATAGCTTTTGTCTACAGAAATAAATACAAATATTTAGAAGGCAGAATGTTGGCATATCAATTAGTTAAACTTTAGCAGTATAAGTTCCTCCCTTACACCTATGATATTCCCAGACATAGGTGATTGAATGGGTTTACAATACTGGGCATGGATTCCTTCTTGTATTACATACTTCAAATATAACTGAACAGCATAAATATTCATGTCACTATTATACAGGTGACCATATCTTGCCTGGCAGGTTGGTTTTATAGTTTTTAATATTCAACTTTAAAAAAGACTATTGATACAGAATGTTAAGGACGCTGACAGTGTTTTACATTCATGTAAAAATATATGTACTGTTAAAAGTCAGATAAAATAAGAAAAGGGAAAATTATTTATATAATGTTGTTAATATAACATGATTATTTATATGATGATGTTAATAAAAATTCAGGTAATTAAAAATGATAATAGTATAAAAGCCCATATCAATGAAGAATAATTCATTGTGAACGTGGCCGGAGCAAAAATTTTATATATATTTCTGTAGCAATAAAAAAGAAAAAAAATGTTCAAAAGAATGACTGTTCATAACTACCACATCCATAACCACAATAACATCTATAGCTCCTTCTGGCACTTTGAAATCTCACCATAAGGATGAAGTTTCCAACTCAGTTCTAGATTTCTTTCCCTGAACATTTGACTGTGGTTGTTATTGCGGCCTGAGGAACCAGCACTGCTGGGCTCAAAGGGAAGCCATGGTGTCTGTAGGCCCATACGATGACTTTTTTTTAATCTAAGAGGTTTGAAGAAAAAGACACTCATACAATCTCTTGATGGTTTCCTTCAGAACTTTATTTTTCTTTTGTATTTTCTATTTTTCACTGTTCAGGTGATTTCCTTCTCATATTCTTGATGTTTCTCTTAAATTCTCACATTAATGATGTTTTGCTTCTGATTCATATTAACTCTCCTTATTAATGTCTTTTTCTAACTAATTTTTACTCTATCATAATTGATTTTTTTCTTATATCTCTGATTCTTGATATTTTCCTGAAAGTCCATTTTTATTCTGTCTTCATTCTTTGTTTTTACATTTTCTAAGCCCCAGAAAAATCTTCCAGGCAATATAAAAACTACAATGTATTTACATTCTGTTTTTCAAGAGAATGATTACAATGAATATAAAACAAACACATGACTAAATATTTAAATATTACACCTAAAAAACAAATTATTCCAAGAACCCTCATAATGCATACCCAAGTGACCTATTATGGATTATCTAGGTGGGAAAACAATATATCTTTTGTCATTTGGGTCTCTTAATGCAAGCTATAGTTTCGCAGTTACAAAGAAAGGGACAATTATTTTATTGCTTACCTTGAAATGTAATATTATAAGGACTTTTAAACAAAGACAAACCTAAATTTTTATGTATAAAAAGAGTCAATCAGGTCTACTTAAAATCCTTATCAATTACATACTTATTAATAGTTTCTTATATCAGGAGATTGAAGGCAAATATGGGCATAAGTAGTTAATTCTTACATTGGATAATCAAACAATCCTAGAAAAGAAAGTGTGTCAGCTATTATCAACTGGACTGATTTCTATTTTTACCCACAGCTTTATCCTTGTGAACTTTAATAAGTTTCTGAGGTTTCTCATCTTAAAGCTATTATCACAACATCTGAGCAAACAAAGTTATTTTAAAGCTTTCTTTTAGCTGATAATGCACACTGAAACCTTTGACTGCATTATTCAGCATTAAGAGAATTAGAATCAGCATGGCTCCAAGGTACTCAATTGTCTTCCTTTATCATTAACATGAGCTAAAATCTATGCAGCCACTTAGGAGAAATCATAGGCTATAACTGTGACATTTTCTTGTATTTATTTTTATCCATCAAACCTCTGTATGAACTAAGAGTATTATTATCAATTAGACTGTACAGCTTGGGAAGATCATCTTCATAATAATCCACAGGTAAAAGTTCCTGGTAGGATGGAGTATTTCTGTGCAACAAACACACTAAATTACATGGAATGAGGATCTCTCCACACCCATTCACACCATGCCAGATACCAGAGGAAAATGTCATAGGCAAACATGTAAAGGCACAACAGAAACAAAGAAAACATGGGGCCTGTGATCTCAGGGCCTTGCTCATCACAGATTCACCCATCAGGGATTTTTCTCCTAGTGGCTTGACATCCTAATGTCAATTGCCACCTGATGCTCCTCACAGGGCCAACAGCACTGTCTGCTATCCTCAGCCATGTGGACTGATGACCAACAAAGAGGACTAACAAGAACTTATATACTGTTCTGTTGGCATTTCTGTCACAACAAGGTGGAGGATGGCATGTCTGATGACAGTGGAGATTATACTCCAAAACCTTGGTGCACACAGAGAGAGAGACGCAAACACACACATATGGTATATGCATACACACATGCAGTAAAATGTACTAGTAACACGTAGTGGAGGAGAATGCAATCTCTTCCACAGACAGCACTAAGAAGCTGTGATATCTAATTGTACAAGACTGATACAAGATCTCTGTCACTTGAGGCAAAAATCAACATAGGCGAGAACAGAATACACTCTGGCTTCAGCTAATGTTTTTTCTCATATGTGAATCTGAGCTGTAAATTTTTAGATTTCTGTGTTTAACTGGGAATGACTGTAGAGACTAAGGACATAGACAAGAAACAATGATATGAGAAGATCTTAAAAGACAGAAAACAGTAGAACACATGCTAATAAAAATAGAGACATAGTCTTTTATTATGGAGGTGTTTAAGTGGAGATAGAAGGGGAAATAGAAAATAAGACCAGATTGAGAGTAAGCTTAATAAAACAATGATGTGTTAAAAATCATCTAGAGACCTATTGTTTTGTAAGCTTGTTGACTGTATTAGGAGTTTTTCCAGGCTTAGTCCCATAATTTGGACTTCTTTGTTGCTGCTTAGCCCTTTAAAAACAACTTCAATGTTTATATTAATTATATGTCGTTGGCCTATAGCTCAGGTATATTGATTTATGTGACTGTCTAGGCAGCCAGATGTCATCTCTGTCATTTCTAAATTTTAAAAGTTAATTACATTTTCTGTTTACTCAAGTATTATCATATCCTTCTGTAGTCTCTAATATAGTTAAAGACTAAATAATTACATAGTTTTCCTTAGTTATTAAAAAATATATTAAACATAAAACTTTAAACACACAAAAATAAGATAAACAATAAAGAATTCTTTAATTTTGCTAAAATACAAATATTAGATATTATAAGCATAATTTTTACTTGATAGGTATTTTGGTGTATATTATTTTACTATGTTAAAATGAAAACCTTCCTTTAAGATTAGCCAAAATTTTATGTGACGTGTCATTCTGTGTGCTGTGAATATTATTGGTTAATAAAAGGACTGTTTTGGTCTATGGCAGGGAAACAGGCAGAAAACTTGAGCACAGATAAAATAATAGAGCAGAGTGAAAGGAGACATAATTCAGCTGCCCAAGAAGAAAGAGATAAAGAAATAGATAACCCACTGGCCTGAGGCAGGACAGATTAATAAAAATAAGTTAAATTAAGATGCAAGAGCTAGCTGTCAATATTCCTGAGCCATAGAACAAGGAGCATGAAACTAATAAAGCATCTATATATTTCTGTAAGACTGCAGATTTGTGAGTATAGACCACTGGCCAAACAAGTCAAAAACTTATTATTACAATTCACAATTATAATAAGAAGTATCTGAAAAAAAGTAACCTGCATGGAAACCAAAACTCCTAGAAGCTATAGGCAAATAAACAAAAATCTTAGCGTTGGGTATGTGATACCATCCTATAGGCATAAGGGTTTCCAAAACAAAACACACTATTAGCATTTCCTTTGATTGCTCACCATACCTACCTACTGAGGCCCTATTGCTGGAAATATTAAATGATTTGACTATAGGGCACAGAGAAAACAAGTCAAAACTAAAACATATGTTGCCTTTCTGCAAGCTAGCTTAGAAGAATTAGCAGAATGATACAAGCTGCCAGGAGAGAAAATTCATCAATAGTCTTATCCAGTTACATATCCTGCTAGCTGCAATAGTCACAAAATATGTGCCCATTGGTGCAATGGTGGCATGAGTGTTATCCCAGGAACCAATAATTTTTTGACTAGATAAAACTCCTTTAAAAGAAGAAATGCATATTTGAAAGGTACTGTAACCCTGGCCCAAAGTCCTTACTTGGGGAACTAAGAGAGCATAAGACAAAAACTACACTGACATTTTTGATAAACATATAGGATCAAATTGACTTTTACATATTTAAGGATTTACCTATAAATTAGTGTTGCTTCCATCTTTGGTTGGAGATGCTTCTGTTTTCAGTGGGTGATGAGGAGTCTGACAGAGACAAGCAACTGGTAACAGTGCTCAAAATAACTGATTACTGAGCACTCAGCCCTAAACTGGATGTCCATATTATCGCCTCCAAGGCTCAGGAACCATCCAGAAATAGAACAGAAATAAACTAAGAGCCAGCACATGAGGAGGATTCTGTGGGGCACACCTTCTGGAAGAGATCAGGTCATGAACATTCTATCACACTTGGGAAAGGCCTTCATGAGTTTCCACTTATCCCTAATGAACTAATGGAAATTAATGGCTGCTGGGGAGAAAATACTATTTTCTTCAGTAGTGTAAAAAGAGTTAGGTTGCCCATAACTGTTCACACACGCATAAGCATGTAACTCTAATTAAGATTAGAGGGATGGACACATACATACATGTGCACCAGATGATGATCAGAGTCACAACAAACCTGATGAGCCAAACCCTTGAGTTTTTGGAAAGGGTTCAAGTCAGTCATCCCCAAATATGAAATGAATGCTTTCAAATGATTCAGTGCTAGGTGAGAAATTCCTTCTTCGAAAATACAAATTAAATATGGAAATAGTAAAGAGGAAGAGTCTTTTGATTGGCCCAAACTTTGGAGGTTCATCATATAAAAGTCCCTGACTGGAAGAACTTGCTACACTGTTCAAAACTCACCTGTGAACAGAGCTTCACCCTCCACACTTGAGACCATGTCTTCCTCCTGCTGCCCACCTTGCTGTCAGCCTAGCTGCTGCAAGACCATCTGCTTCCAGCCTTGCTGCTGTGACTCCAGCTGCCCTGTGTCCATCTGCTGCAAGCCTTGCTGCCCACCAACCTGCTCTGAAAGCACAAGCAGCAAGACTAGCAGTTGCAAGCCACCCTGTGTGAGCATCTGCTGCCAGCCCTGCTGCTGTGAGCCCTGCTGCCAGCCCTGCTCCTTAAAGATCTGCTGTGAGCCAACATGCTGTGAAACCAGCTGCTGCAAGACCACCTGTTGCAAAGAGAATTGTGTGACCATTGGTTGCAGCACACCCTGCTGCCAGCCCTGCTGCTGTGAGCCCAGCTGCTGCCAACCCTGCTGCTTCCAGCTCTGCTGCCAACCAACATGCTGTGAGACCAGCAGCTGCAAGACCACCACTGTTAAACCAACCTGTG
>PVIH01030560.1:0-12033 GCA_004025045.1 Sigmodon hispidus | reverse complement strand
CTAAGGTGCAAATGCATCTATTAGAGAAATAATGGTAATTTGCAGGGGGAGTGTATTAGAGACATTATGTTAAATTGTAAGGGTGTTTATTAGAGACCTTACAGTAAGGTGTGAGAGGTCTTTTAGAGACATTATGGTCATTTGTGAGTACATCTATTAGAGATATAATGGTAAAGTGTGATGGCATATTTAAGAGATATCATAGTAATTTGTGAGGGTGTCTATTAAGAACATTACAATAAAGGTAGAGACATTACGGTAAAGTACATAAATCCCAGAATCCTCCATAACAAAAATTCCCAGAATATTCCAGGACTACACATCCCAAGGTTTTCCAGGACTACAATTCACGGAATCCTCCAGGATTAAGAATCCCAGAATTCTCCAGGACTAAAATTACCAGACTCCTGCACGGGTACAAATCCCAGAATCCTCCAGGACTACAAGTCGCAGGATCCTTCAGGACTACAATTTTCAGAAACTTCCAGAATTAAAAATTCCAGAATATTCAAGGACTACACATCCCAAGATTTTCCAGGAATACAATTCACAGAATCCTCCAGGAGTAAGAATCCCAGAATTTTCCAGGATTAAAATTACCAGACTCCTGCACGGGTACAAATCCCAGAATCCTCTTTGGAAACAAATCTCATAAAACTCCAGGACTACAATTCCCAGAATTCTTCTGCACCTCAAATCCCAGAATCCTCCAGGGCTACAAATCCTAAAATCTTCCAGGACTACAAATCCCATGATCTTTCTTTTTTTTTAAACTTTATTTATTTCATTATTTATTTATCTTGGTATATGCCTGGAACTGGAACTACAGACAGTTGTTAGCTGCCATGTGGGTGCTGGGAATCGAACCCGAGTCCTCTGGAAAAGCAGACGGTGATCTTAACCACTGAGCCATCTCTCCAGCCCCTCCCATGATCTTTCAAGGCCTGAAATATCAGAATCCTCCAGGACCACAAAAGCCAGGAGAGTGCAGGACTACAATTCCCAGAATCCTCCAGGACTACAAAACCCAGTATAGTGCAGGACTACAATTCCCAGAATCCTCCAAGGTTTCAAATCCCAGAATGCTCCAGGGCTACAAATCCTATGACTTACAGGACTACAAAACCCAGAATTTCTAGGGCCACAAATCCCAGAATCATCCAGACCTACAATTCCCAGAATTCTGGGCTACAATTCCAGGAATCATCCAGGGCTGCACATCGCAGAATTTTACATGGCTAAAAATCCCAGAATCCTCCTGGGCTACAAATCATATAATTCTCCAGAACTACAAATCCCAAGATCCTCCTGGACTACAATTTTCAGAAATCTCCAGAATTAGAAATTTCTGAATCTTCCAGGACTAAAATTCACAGGATCATCCCGGGCAACAAATCCTAGAATCCTCCAAAAATACAAATCCCAGAATACTCCAGGGCTACAAATCTCAGAATTTTCCAAGACTACAAACCGAGAACTTGTCCAGAGCTCCAAATCCCAGAGACTTCCTGGAATACAGATCCCATAGTCCTTCACAAGTTCAAATCCCAGAATCCCCCAAAACTAAAAAACCTAGAATCTTCCAGGACTAAATATCCCAGAATATTCCGGGGCTACAAATCCCAGAGTCCTCCAGGACTACAAATCCCAGAGTCCTCCAGGACTACAAATCCCAGAGTCCTCCAGGAGAAAAATTCCCACAATCCTCCAGGGGTACAACACCCAGAATCCTCCAGGGCTACACATCCCACAATCCTTTGAGGCTACAAAACACAGAATCCTCAAAAGCATCAATGCCCAGAATTCTCCAGGATTGAAAATTCTATAATCCATCAGAAGTACAAATCCCAGAATATTCTAGGGTTACAAATCCTTGATCCTGGTGAACTACAATTCCCATAATCCTCCTGAACTACAATTCCCAGAATCCTCCAGGGCTGCACATCTCAGAATTTTGCAGGGCTATAAATCCCAGAATCTTCTAGGGCTAAGTATCCCAGAATCTACCTGTGGTACAAAACATAAAATCCTCCAGGACTACAATACCCACAATCCTCCAGGGCTACATATTCTAGAATCCTCCAGGACTAATATTCACAAAATCCTCCAGAACTACAAATCCCAGAAATCCCCTGGACTTCAAATCCCAGAAATCCCCTAGACTACAAATCCCAGAAATCTCCTGGACTAAAAATCCAAGAAATCTCCTGGACTTCAAATACCAGAAATCTCCTGGACTACAAATCCTAGAAATCCCCTGGACTACAAATCCCAGAAATCCCCTGGACTACAAATCCCAGAAATGTCCTGGACTACAAATCCCAGTGATAAAATCCCAGAATTCCTCAGGGCTACAATTCCAAGAATGCTCCTGGACTACAAATTGTGCTAACAATTTACCGTAATGTCTCCAATAGACGCCCTCCCAACTTACCATATTGTCTCTAATAGACGCTTTCACGCTTTACCATAATCTCTCTAATAGATGCTCTAGTAAATTACTGTACTGTCTGTAATAGACGCCCTTGCAATTTATCCTAAAATCTCTTATAGAGGAACTGGAAATTTACCGGAATGTCTCTAATAGTCTCATTTGGCATTTACCACAATGTCTCTAGTAGGTGCCCTCAATTTCCCATTACATCTCTAAAAGTCACACTCACCCGTTACCGTAATGTCTCTAATAGACACCCTCACGCTTTTCTGTATTATTTCTAATAGCCACACTTGCACTTTGATGTAATGTCTCTAATAGATGCCCTTGCAGTTTAGCATTATGTCTCTAATAGATGACCTCAAAATTTACGATAATGTCTCTATAGAAGCCCTCGCTCTTTACCATAATATCTCTAATAGACTCCCTTGCAATTTAACATAATGTTTATAATAGATGCCCACACATTACCATAATGTCTCTAATCGACGAAGTTGCAATTTACCGTGATGTCTTTTATAAACGCCCTCACACTTTGCCATAATGTTTCTAATAGAAGACTTTGCAATTTACCATAATGTCATATATGGACGTCCTTCCAATTTACCATAACGTCTCTTATAGACAAACTCGAAATTTACCTGAATGTCTCTAATGGTCCCCTTTGGAATTTACCACAGTACCTCTAATAGACACCTACACAATAATAGATGCCCACACATTACCGTAACGTCACTAATAGATGCCCTCACGAATTACTGTGATGTCTTTAATAGACACCTTCACAATTTACTCTAATGTCTCTAATAGTCGCCATTGCAATTTACAGTAATGTTCATAATAGATGTCCACATATTACCATAATGTCTCTAATAGACACCCTCACAAATCACTGTAATGGCTCTAATAGATGTCCTTGGAATTTGCCATAACGTCTCTCATAGACGAACTCGAAATTTACTGTAATTTCTCTAATTGTCCCTTTGGGAATTTACCTTAATGTCTATAATAGACACTCTTACACTTTACTATAATGTCTCCAATCGATGCACTTGCACTTTACTCTAATGATTCTAATACATGCCCTCGCACTTTACTGTAATGTCTCTTCAGATGCCCTCCCACTTTATTGCAATGATTGTAATAGCAACACTTGCACTTTACCATAATGTCTCTAAGAGATGCCCCCACAAATTACTGTAATGTCTCTAATAAATGCCCTCACAATTTACCATAATGTCTCTAATAGATGCCCTCACACTTAACCATAAGGACTTTTAGACACCATCAAATTTTACTGCAATATTTCTAAAAGACACCCTCGCAATTCACCATAATGTCTCTAATAGATACCCTTGCAATTTACAATAATGTCTCTATAGATGCCCTCACACTTTACCATAATGTCTCAAATAGTCACCAATGCATTTTCCTATAATATCTTTAATAGACGCCCTCACATACTACTGTAATGTCTCTAATAAATGCCCTCAGTTTATTGTAATGTCTTCAATAGCCCCTCTCATACTTTACTGTAATGTCTCTAATAGTCCCTTTTGGAATTTACCTTAATGTCTGTAGTAGACTCCCTCACAATTTGTATTCCTGGAAAATTAAAGGTTTTCTAGCCCTGGAGGATTCTGGGAGTTTTAGGCCTAGAAGACTGTGTGATTTTTAGCCCTGGAGGATTTTTCAATTTGTAGCCCTGGAGGATTGAGGGATTTTTTGTCTTGGAGATCTCTCAATTTTTTAACTGGAGGATTTTGGGGGGGAATGTGGGATCTTTAGCCTTAGATGATTCTGGGAATTTTAGTTCTGGAGGATTCTGGGATTTGTAGTTCTTGAAGATGCTGGTTTTTGTAGTCCAGGAAAATTCTGGGATTTGTAGACCTGTAGGATTCTGGTATTAGTTGCAATGGAATTATGGAATATTTAGCCATGAAGGATTTTGCGATTTATAGTCATGGAGGATTATGGGATTGGTAACTCTGGAGGATTCTGGAATATCTAACTGTAGAGGATTCTGGGATTTTAGGCCTAAAGGATTCTCAGATTTGTTTTTTGGGAAAATTCTGTGATTTTTAATGCTGAAGGATTCTGTGTTTTATTGACTTGGAGGATTCTGGGATTTTCCATCATGTCTCTAATAGAGGTCCTCACACTTAACTGTAAAGTCTCTAGTAGACACACACACAGCATACCATAATATTTCTAATAGATGCCCTCACTATTTATTGTAATGTCTCTTATAGACCCTCTCACAAATTACCATAATTTCTTTAATAGACCCCTCACAATTTACAGTTATATCTTTATTAGTGGCCATTTCCCTTTACTGTAATGTCTCTAAGAGACACCATTGCAATTTACCATAATGACTCTAATAGATGCCTTTGCACTTCCTCATAATGTCTCTAAAAAATGCCCTCACACTTTAATGTAATGTCTCGAAGAGACACACTCACAAATTGCCATTATGTCTCTAATAGATGTCCTTGCAAATTAATGTAATGTCTCTAACAGATGCCCTTGCACTTTACCATAATATCTCTAAAAAACATCCTTGCACTTTACTTACCATCTCAAACCTACCAACTAACCCTTATGCATTAACCAACTGTAACCTAGTAATCATAACACACTAAGCAACCCTAACATGTAACTAACCCTAACCTACTAACCAACCATTACTCACTAACCAGTCATAAACCACTAAATCTAACCCACTAACCAACCCTAAGCAAATAAGCCTAACTCAATAACCAACCCTAACCAACTAACCAACCCTAACTCACTAAACAGGCCTAAACCACTAACACTAACACACTAAACAACACTAACCAACTAACCCTAAACCACTAACCAACCCAAGCAAACTAATGAAACCTAACACACTAACAAACCCTAGCCAAATATCCCTAAATGAATATCCAACCCTAACCTAATAACCCTAACACACTAACCAACCCTAACCCAATAACAAAATCTAAATAACAACTCGGAAAGTGAATTATATATGACATTAGATTGGATTCACTGAAACAAATATTTCACGGGATGATCTGAACCTAAAAGTATCAAACAGGTGGTTTGATTTACTAGGAAGTAAATTGTATATGACATTTGGATGAATTCACTGAAACAAATATTTCAACCAACAATTTGAACCTAAAAACACCAAACTCATGGTTTGAATCCCTAGAAAGTGAATTATACATGACATTTGAATGGATTCACTGAAACAAATATTTCAATCAACTATATCAACCTAAAAATATAAAACACATGGTTTGAAACATTAGGAAGGAAATTATATACGTTAATTTAATTGATGCACTGAAACAAATATTTCAACCAATGATATGAACCTAAAAAATCAAACAGGTGCATTTGCATCATTTGGAAGTGAATTAGAGACATTACGGTAAAGTGCAAAGGCATCTATTAGAGTCATTATGGTAAATTGCAAGGGTAAATTGCAAGACATTATGGTAAAGTGCAAACACATCTTTTAGAGACATTACAGTAAATTGTTAGGGCATCTACTGGAGTCATTACGGTAAGTTTTGAGGGAAACTTATAGCAATATTATGGTAAATTGATAGGATGTCTATTAGACACATTACAGTAAAGTGTGAGGGCATCTATAAGACACATTAGGGTAAAGTACGAAGGGGTCTATTAAAGATATTATGATAATTTGCAAGGTTGTCTATTACAAACATTATCCCGATTTGCAAGGGCATCTATAAGAGATATTATGGTAAAATTTCAGGTCATCTGTTATAGACATTATGATAATGTGTGAGGGCATCTACTAGAGATATTAAGGTGAATCATGAGGGCATCTATTAGAGACATTACCATAAAGTGTGAGGTAATCTATTATATACCTTATGATTATTCATGAATACATCTATTAGGAACATTACAGTAATATGCAAGGGCATTTATAAGAGACATTATGGTAATTTGTGAGTGGGTCTATTACAGACATTACGGTAAAGTGCAAGCGCAACCTTTAGAGACATTATGGCAAACTGTGAAGGTATCTATTAGAAGCATTATGGTAAATCCCAGAATCCTCTAAGTCAACAAACTCATATCATCCAGGACTACAAATCCCAGAATCCTCCAGGACTACAAATCACATAATCCTCCACTGCAGCAAATCCTAGAATCCTCCAGGGTTAAAATTCTTACAATTCTCCCAGGCTTCAAATCCCATGATCTTCCTGGTCTACAACTCCCACATTCATTCAGGACTTCAACTCCCAGAATCCTACAGTACTACAAATCCCAGAATCCTCCATGACTACAAATCCCACAATCTTCCAGGGGTTCAGTTCCCATAATCCTCCAGGGCAAACATCCTAGGACTACAATTCCCAGAATTCTAATGAGCTTCAATTCCAACCATCCTACAAGGATAAAAATCCCACAATCCTTCAGTTCTACAAATCCCATAATCTTTAAATTCCTGAAATTCCAGAATCCTCAAGTACTACAAATCTCATAATCCTCCAGGTGTATAAATCAAAGGATCCTCCGGGACTTAAAGTTCCACAATGCTCCTTGGCTAAATATCCCAGAAGCCTTCAGTGGTACAAATTCAAGAATCCTACAGAACTACAAATCCCACAATCCTCCAGGGCTACATATCCTTTAATCCTCCAGGACTACAATTCCCAGAATTCTGCTGGAACACAATTCCAACTATCCTACAAGGCTAAAAATCCCAGAATATTCCAGGACAACAAATCCTATAATCTTCCAAGGCCTAAAACATCAGAATCCTCTATGACTATGAAACCCAAGATTGTGCAGGACTACATTCCCAGAATCCTCCAGTACTACGATTTGCAGAACCTGCCACGTCTACAAATCCCATAATCCTCCAGGATTACAAATTTCTGAATCTTCCAGACTATAATTCTGAGAATAATCCCGGGTTTCTAATTCTGGAATCCTTCAGGTCTACAAATTTAGGAATCCTTGAGGACTACAAATCCCAGAATACTCAAGACTACAAATCCAAGAATCCTCCAAGACTATGATTCACAGAATCCTCCAGGGTTAAAAATCCTAGAATCCTCCAGGAGTACAAATCCCACAATCCTCCAGGACTACAAATCCCAGTATCCTCCAGGACTACAATTCCCAGAATTATCAAGGGCTACATGACCCAGGATCCTCCAGGATTACAAATCCCATAATCCTCCATGGGTTCAAATCCCAGAATTCTCAGGACCACAAACCCTATGATCTTCCATTATTACAAATCCCAGAATTTTGAAGGGCTACAAATTCCATAATCTTCCTCTTGTTCATACCCCAGAATCCTCCAGGGCTAAAAGCCTATGATTCCCCAGGACTACAATTCCCAGAAATCAAGGATCCTTCAGGACTACAAATCCCACAATCCTCCAGGGCTAAACATCCCAGGTTCCTCCAGGACTATAATTCTTAGAATTTTCCTGCAGAAATACAAATCCCAGAATATTACAGAAATACAAATCCCAGAAGCAACATGGCAAAAAAATTACAGAATTTTCCAAGGACTACAAATCCCATAATTCTGTAGTACTGGAGGATTCTGGGATTTGTAGTCCTGTAAATTTTGGGATTTATAGTCCTGGAGAATCCTGGATTTGTCACCATTTGGATTCTATGTTTTGTCCCCCAGGAAAATTCTGGAATTTGTAGCTGTGCAGGAGGTTAGGAATTTCAGTCCTGGAGGATTTTGGGATTCTTAGCCCTTGAGGATTCTGGAATTCTTAGTTCTAGAGGATTCTGGGAATTGTAGTCCTGTAGGATCCTAGGATATATAGCCCTGGATGATTGTGGGATTTGTAGCCTTAGAGGATTCTGGGATAAGTTGCCCTGGGAAATTGTGAAATTTTTAGCACTGGAGTATTTTGGCATTTGTACACCTGAGGATTCTGTGATTTGAACCCCTGGAGAATTATGGGATTTGTCCCTCTGCAGGATTATGAGAATTGTAGTCCTGGAAAATTTTGTGATTATTTTTTAGGCATTTTACTTCTGGGAATTGTAGTCCTGGGAGATTATGAAATTTGTAGCTCTTGAAGATTTGGGGATTTGTAGTCCTGAAGGATTCTGAATTTTGAACCAAAGGAGGATTCTGGGACATTTACCCCTAGAGGATTTTGGGATTTGTAGTCCTGGAAGATTATGGTATTCAAAATCCTGAAGAATCTTGGAATATTGTCATTTACCTGAGGGAATTAGTTCCCCTGGAGGATTGTGGGATTTGTAGCTGTGCAGGATTCTGGGAATGGTAGTCCTGGATGGTCCTAGGTTTTAGAGTCCTGGATAATACTGGTAATTGTTGCCTGGAGGATTCTGGGATTTGTAGTCCTGGAAGATCCTAGGATTTGTAGTCCTGAAGGATTCTGGGATTTGTACCCCTGGAGGGTTCTGGGATTTGTAGCCCAGAAGTATTCTGGAAATTATAGTTCTGGAAAATTCTGAGATATATATTGCAGAAGTACTCTGGGAATTATAGTCCAGGAAGATTCTGGGATTTGTAGTTTTGGAGGATTTGGGGATTTGTAGTCCTTGAGGATTGTGGGAATTTTTTATCCCTGGCAGATTCTAGGAAACGTATTCCTGGAGGATTATTGGATTTGTTGTGCTGGAAAATTTGGGAGTTTGTAGTCCTGGTAGATCATAAGATGTTGTAACCCTGGAGGATTTGAGGATTTGAATCCCTGGAGGTTTCTGGGATTTGTAGTCCTGAAAGATTCTGTGATTTGTAGCCCAGAAGTATTAAGGGAATTATAGTCTGGGAGGATTCTGGGGTACGTAGACCTGGAGGAATCTCAGATTTGCAATATTGGAGGTTTCAAGGACATCTAGACCTGGAAGATTCTGGGAATTGTAGTCCTGCACTATAATGGATTTTGTAGTCCTGGAGGATTCTGGGAATTGTAGTTCTGCACTATCCTGGGTTTTGTAGTCCTGGAGGATTCTGATATTTCAGGCCTTGAAAGATCATGCGATTTGTAGTCGTGGAAGATTTTGGGATTTGTAGACCTGGAGGATTCTGGGAATTGCATAGCAGTAGAATTCTGGGAATTGTAGTCATGGAAAATTATGGGAATTGTCTTTGAAGAGGATTCTGAGATTTGTACCTGTGCAGGAGTCTTGGAATTTTAGTCCTGGAGGATTTTGTGAATTGTAGCCCTAAAGGATCTTGGGATTTGTAGTCCACGAGCATTTTGTGAATTTTAGCTCTAAAGGATCTTGGGATTTGTAGTCCAGGAGGATTCTGAGATTTGTTGACTTAGAGGATTCTGGAAATTATCTTAAAGTCTGTAATAGATGCCTTAGCACCTTTTTATAATATTACTAATATACATCCATGCAATTTAACATAATATTTATAATAAATGACCACACATTACAGTAATGTCTCTAATAGACACCGTCACAAATTACTGTAATGTCTCTAATAAACAACCTCACTATTTAATGTAATGTCTCTAATGTACGCCATTCCATTTTACCATAATGTCTCCTATAGACGCCCTCACACTTTACCATAATGCATGTAATAGATGCACTCACAAATTAGCGTAATGTGTCTCAGACATGTCCTCACAATTTAGGATAATTTCACTATTAGACACCCTAGGATTTTACCGTAATGTCTTTAATAGACTACCTCACAACTTACTGTAATGTTTTTAAAAGATGCTCTCGCACTTTACCCTAATGTGTCTAATAGTATTTTGAGAAGTGGAGCCCTGGAGGATTCCTGTAATTGTAGCCCAGGAGAATTCTGGGAATTGTAGTTCAGGAGGATCATAGGATTGTAGTCCTAGAGGACTTTGGCATTTGTAATCCTAGAGAATTCTGGGATTTGAAGCCCTCATGAATTCTTGGAATTGTACTGGAAATTCTCACATATGTAACTCTGGAGGATTCTGGGATTTGTCATCCTAGAGGACCCCTGGATTATCTAAATTTAGAATCTGGAATTTGTACTCTGGAGAATTCTGGGATTTTTAAACATGGAGAATTCTGGGAATTGTGCTTCTGGAGAATTGTAGGATTTATATCCCTGGAGGAATTTGGGAGTTTTAGCCCATGAGAATTTTGGGAATTTTACTTCTGGAGAATCATAGGAATTGTAGGGTCCTAGGATATGAAACCTTGGAGGTTTGTGGAATTTGTAGTCCTGAATGAACTGGGATTTGTAACCCTGGAAGATCCTAGGATTTGTAGCCCTGGAGGATTCTGGAATTTGTAGTCCTGAAGTATACTGAATTTTTTACCACAAGAAGATTCTGAGATATTTAAGCCTGGAGGATACTGGGAATTGTAACCCAGGATAATTCCGGCATTTTTAGTCCTGGAAGATCCTAGGTTTTGCAATTTAAGCCTGGAGGATTCTGGGAATTGTAACCCAGGATAATTCTGGCATTTTTAGTCCTGGAAGATCCTAGGTTTTGCAGTCCTGGAGGATTCTGGGATTTGAACTTGAGGAGGATTATGGCATTTGTACTCAAGGAAAACTCTGGAATTTGGAGCTCTGCACAATTCTGTAATTTGTAGTTCTTGAGAATTGTGGGATTTGTATCTCTGGAGCATCCTGAAATTTTTAGTCATGTAAGATCCTAGATTCTGAGTTTTGTAGCCCTGGAGGAATCTGGAAATTTTATCCCTGGCAGTTTCTGGTCATTTATTAGAGATGGTATGGTAAGTTGTGAGGACATCTATTATAGACATTATGGTAAATTGTGATTGCTTCTATTAAAGACATTATGGTAAGTTGCAAATGTGTCTATTAGAGACATTATGTTAAACTGCGGGAGCACCTATTACAGACTTTAAAGTAAATTGGGAGGATGTATATGAAAGACATTACAGTAAACTCTGAGAGTTTTATTAGAGATATTATGGTTAAGTGTAAGGGTGTTTATTAGAGACATTATGGTAAGTTCAATGGGCATCTATTAAAAACATTATGGTAAATTACAAAGGTGTCTATTAAAGATATTATGGTAAATTGGATGGCATCTATTAGGTAAATTCTTATTGCTTCTATTAAAGACATTACAGTAAGTTGCAAGGGCATCTATTAGAGACAGTATGGTAACGTTTGAGGGCATCTATTAAAGAAATCATTGGAAATTGCCAGTACATCTAATATAGCCACTATGGTAAATTTGTTGGGCATCTATTAGAGACATTGTGGTAAATTTGGAGGCCTTCTATAAAGGCCTTATATTAAATTATGTGGTTGTCTATTAGAGACATTTTGGTATTTGCAAGATAGTCTATTAGTGACTTTACGGTACAGTGGGAGGGCACATATAAAATACATTACAGTAAAGTGTGAGAGCATTTATTAGAGACATTAAGATAAAGTGCAAGGGCATGTATAAGAGATATTATGGTAAATTGTGAGGACATCTATTAGAGACATTACAGTAAATAGCAAGGGTGTTTATTAGAGTCATTATGGTAAGTTACTTGAGTGTCTATTAGAGACATTATGGTAAATTGTGAGCATGTCAATTGGAGACATTATAGTAAAGTGTGAAGGCATCTACTAAAGACATTACAGT
>PVIH01030559.1:0-12038 GCA_004025045.1 Sigmodon hispidus | reverse complement strand
AAAAGCAATATACACAGCCCTCTCTGGTTTTCTGGGGCACCAGTTTGAATGGTAATACTCACCAGGTAGGCCTCTGGGAAATGATCTGGGAATTCAGTAGGATTCCTGATTTCCCTGAGTTACCTCAGAACCCTCTGAGTTTAGTGTCTAGCTGCTGCTCTCATCCCATCAGGATGCCCCAACGATAGGCATCTACTGGCCCCTTACTGTGGTCAATGTTGGGATCCCTGTTTGGTAGAGTTGAAGGCAATATTCCCTAGGTTCTTCATTTGGCATCTACCCCAGTTGCCCCACGATCCTTTGCAGCCTTCCTGGCTTAGGTCAGAATTCAATCCCTCTCCTAAGCAGTAAAAAGGGAACCTAGAAAGCTCTTACAATCAGTCCAGGGGGGAGGTGGGAAAAGAAAGATTTCCAACAGGCTGATGAGTGCCTGAGGCTTCCCAGAGAAGAGACAGTTCTAGATCTTCCAGTTGTACAAATCACTTGTCAATAAAGAAACATAAACTAGAAAAGGGGGTCTGGACCTCTGCTTCCCATCAAGCCCTCGTTCTGGCAGGGATGATGCCTACTTAGGATGCTTTTCTAAGAGAGTAAAGAACAGGAAGAAGGCTCAACTGGAGTGGAGCATAAGGCAGCCCTGTCCTGGGGTGTGAAAGTAAGGACAGGTCAAGAGAGATTCTTGAGACTTCAAACACATCGTCCTTTTCAGACAGTCAGGTCCTGAACTGCCTGGACGTGTGGATTGTAAGGGAAGGGAGTCTCTGCTGCCACCACCACCCACTTCTTCCTCCTCCATCCAGGTCCAGAACAGGGAGTTCAGCTATTTTTCTTACATTTTGACTCAGCCTCTGACTCATTGACTTGGTGCCTAAAGCAGAGGAGCCTTGTTTAAGAGCATAACATTTCTGCCAAAGAGGGGATTCTTCCAACATGAGGAAGGGCCAGTGAGCAGTCAGAGTAAAGACACTGTCAGCGTGGCCAAGGTTTCCATGACTACTGCTAGACTCTCTTGGCAGTCTGAGGGTCAAATGGCCCAGCATCTGGCCATCCCACATCAAAAGCAGGCCATTCTAGTTCACAGAGAGTGAGGAGCTAGCTGTCTAGGTGACACCGCAGCTCTGTAGTCTGCACTGCAGAACTTCAGGAGAAGCTGAAGCAGGCAATTCAAGGGCAAGCGGGCTGTGTTCAGTCCATTTCCCATTGCTACAAGAAAACTTACACCAGAAACATGCCTCCTACTCTGTGCCTGGAGCCTGGGCCTATGATCACTTCTGATCTTCCCTGTGTCTCTGTAAATGTCCAGACGTCTAGAACAACTCACGATCAGTCCTGTTAAGCATGCCTCAGATGGCAACTTTTTCCATCTTGTTTCCATTTTGCAATCCTCCAGGGGTCACAGGCTGAGGCTGCCCCCAGACCCTAAAGTTCACAAATATGCTTGTCGCTGTCTAGGACTATTTGCTCCTGGAGCCTCTGAATTGTGGTAATGGCCCCCATCTAGGTCCTGGCCCCAGCTAATAATTCTGTATGTACTCTGTGGCAACTGTGGTCTGAGGCTTCCCAGGCCTCTGAGTCTGCCCCAGATTTACCACCACTAGGACCCAACCTTGACCACAGGCCCTCATTCTGTGTTCCCCCAGGACCTTGCTCAGACTTGCAGATGTATGGAGCTTGAGGCTACTGGAGAAAAACACTAAGCTCAAATCAGATTATAATTAGCCAAATTTATTAAAACTGCTAGCAGGCTTGCCGTATCTAACCCAAATCCAGGAGGAGCCACTCAGAGGCAGAAGAAGGAAACACTTTAAAGGCAAACATTATGAAAGCTGTTCCACTTGGCTAAGAAAAGTGGTCAAGGTAACCTTAGAACAGTCCTTGAGGGGCTGGAGAGATGGCTCAGTGGTTAAGAGCATCCTCTGCTCTTGCAGAGGACCCGGGTTCTATTCCCAGCACCCACATGGCAGCTAAGAACTGTCTGTAGTTCCAGTTCCAGGCAAACACCAAGGCAAATAAATGAATAAATAAATAAAGTTTAAAAAAAAAAAAGAACAGTCCTTGATATCTGCCTAAGCAGGTTACAGGAGCCAACCCGCAGCAGTTAGTCACAGCACAGCAAGCACATGGTCACATCACAGCTGCACTTTCTGCAGGAGGTTGACTAGTCAAGACGGCAGGGAACACATCTACCAGGATTGTGAGATGAGGACAAAATGACCATTAGGAACCAAAATGGACACTTAACACAAAATGTAGTGTTTCAGCCATCACATTGAAAACTGAGTGGAGGCAATGGGCTCAGATGGGGAGCCTTTCAGCAGGTGGGTACTCATGTTTGCAGATGGGAACTCAAGCTGAGGTCTTTGGGGTCCTGGGAGGCTCAAAGATGTCCTGGCCCTAAACACAGCCTACACCCTGTGTGGTGGCTCACACTTTTAGTCCCAGCACTGGAGATCTCTGTGAGTTCCAAGACAAGCAGGACTACATAGAAAAGCCCTGTCACAAAACAAAATGAAAAAACACGCACACTCCCCTGCCCTCCCTCCTTCTCACTCAGCAGAACCCTGTCAAATGACTCCCAAGAAGGGAATGTCTCTGTGGAGGCCAGCTCACACCTCCTGCATTCTCTGCTACCCCCTGTTGGTGGATTCTGTTCACAGGATTCCAGTTTATAGCTGAAAACCCAGCCTCTGTGAAGGAGGACCTAGCAAGGATCCCCTGGGAACAGAGCTAGAGAACAGAAGACTGACTACCCAAGAGCTCCAAGAAGAGACTTTGTAAACCTTACCATTCTTAATTCACATAAAAAGTAAGATAAGCCCTGCCCATGGCTACTGGCATTTTAAGACAACCCTTATTGTGTACTTGTACCCTCTTATCTGAATTACCCGAAGGTTGCATGTTCTTTTATGTTCACAGTGGCCATGGGAGTGAACACATGCACTCCAGAGAAGGCTTTGGACCAGGAGGTGTTGAACATAGAAGAGGGTGTTGTCTGCTGGGGCATAGCAAGAGAGGGTACACAAGACGAGGAGAAGAGGGACAGCCTGCTGTGCTGGAGGGACACTGAGCATGAGATGGCCGTGAGCATCTCATTCCTGGTGACATGAGGAACAGAGCTGGCCAGACAGCTACAAGCAAACAACACCTGCCAGCCCTGACCTGCACTGGGTTAGCTCACTCAGGAGAAACGGGGATTCGAACCTCAGAGAAAGAGTTGATAGAACATGGTGTGGATGGGGTGACCAAGAACAGCTACTCCCGTGGAAAACGGTCAGAGGCCACTGCCAGTGCTCCTAAACAGACACATGGGCATCCTGGTCTCAACTAGAGGGAGTCTCAAAGAAAAATGGGAAGAATCTTTTATTTATTGTGAATCAAACTGGCCCCTCTCCCAAAACAGGATCTTGTATACCAGGCTGGCCTCACACTCACTGTGTAGCTGATTCTCCTCCCTCCACCTCCTCACTGCTGGGGTCACAGCTATGCACCACACCTCACCTGTTTGTGTGGCCCTAGAGGTCAGACTCAGGATCGCTAATGCCAGATGAAAACCTCACACACTGAGCCACACCTCCAGCCTTCTGGTTTATTTTTTATATTTTTTTATAATATAAATTTACAGGACTGAAGAGGTGGCTTACCACTTAAAAGCACTTACTACTCTATCTTAAGACAAGAGTTTGGACGTCAGCCCCCATATCAGATTGTTCAAAAACATTTGTAACTCCAGATATAGAGGATTGGACACTCTCTTCATAACTCTATGAGCACCTACATACACATGTCAAAAACAGTAAGTCTTTTACTTGCAACGAACACATGAAAAACATAAACTATTTATGCACTTTGAGAGTACTATGTGAAGTTCTACTGTGTGTATAAATTGTGTGGTGTTTAAATTTGGATAAATACGT
Organism: Sigmodon hispidus; assembly: GCA_004025045.1. Classification (NCBI taxonomy): domain Eukaryota; kingdom Metazoa; phylum Chordata; class Mammalia; order Rodentia; family Cricetidae; genus Sigmodon; species Sigmodon hispidus. Next base: position 8,124 of record PVIH01030559.1, on the reverse strand, counting down.
CTGCCTCCTCAAAAACTGGGCATATGTGAATGTAGCCTTTATAAATGGTCATCCAAGGCTTCATAGAAGGTTCTAGAAACCCAAACAACATGCTCTGCACATGTCGGGGTCCTGAACGGCCTCACCTGGGCAGCTGGGGCTTCTACCTCTTTTCCATGTCCTTGCCCATTTAACCCAGTCCCCTCCTCGGCCATCCATAGGCAGAGTTCCCAGCCAAGACAGACGGATCTAGGATATGGGTGGAGCAATTTTCAAACAGAAAAACTTAAGGTAGAGAGCAATCTTGAAGTGTCAAGAAGAGAGGCATCTCCTCAAGCTGGATCACTGTGGGAAAAATAAATGCTGAGCTCAGAGCCAGGCCTGTCATGGGATGGCCTGGATGTGGGGCCGCTTACAGATGAAAGGGAAACGATTGTCACAAGAGGCATCATTCCAGCCTTGGAGGGACGGCATCCTGATATTGACACAGTGTTCGTTGTTTCCTGTATTGTTGGGTTCACCTGGAATCCAGAACCTACCAGGGGAGAAAAAAGAAAAAGACACATTTTGCACCTGGCAGAAAGCTTGCTTGCCTAGCTAAGCCCTGCATTGGATCCACAACAACATATAACTTTGTCCCAACATCAGGAGGTAGAGACAAGAGAATCAGAAGTTCAAGGTCAGCCTGGGCTATATAACAAGTTCCAAGCCACCCTGGAATACATGAGATGGTGCCTTAAAGATTAGTTAGGCTAAAGGACAGAAAAAATGGCTCAGTGGGTTAAGGTGCCTACATCCAAACCTGATGGCCTGAGCTTAATCCCCAGGATCCACATGGCAGGAAAGAAGAGACCCAGACAAATAGTCCTCTGGCCTCTGCACACATGTGTCACATGCTCCCACACAAACATCATGTGCATACTCAATAAAGTAAAATAAATAATTTAAATAATTTTGATGGGTTGTTTCAATCCCAGTTTTCATGCTTGGTTACAACATTGCAAGGCTTTGCTCCCAAACCTAAGAAGATGAGTAGACCTTGAACTCTGAGCCTTCTGCTGTGCCACGCCCTTTCTCACAAGGCTCTCACAGTCCCATACAACACAAGCCTGGACTTGGGTCAGACCGCCCCCCAGCTGGACAGAGGTCTTGCTGGCATGCCCATAGGACATGCAGGTTCCTAACTGGTCCCAGGTTCCAGTCAGCTGGATGTCTGTTCCAGTGCACCCACTGTGCTGGGTTAAGGACAACACAAGGCCCTGTGTTCATGGGAACTCACCACCCAGGAAGCCAGACTGGGGAGGAGACCACAGGGGACTCACTCACCTCCCACTTTGCTCCTTGTTAAACGATGTCTCATCCACCCAGTACCAGTCCCCTTCACTCCCTTTCTTGGTGAGACCAATCCACTGTGGAATGCCATCTGCTGTCTTGTACAGAAATTCCTGTAGGAAACATGGAGTAGGTGGGGGAGGCCCAGCCACTACCCCCTGTTGGGTACTCGTCACTTATACACAATGGCAGCCCTTGAACTTGACGATGTTTCCATGAGATTCACAGACTCACATGCATGGCATCTTTTCTCAGTGCCTCCATGCCCATGCCTGCAGCCCAGAGCCCTAGTCCTAGCTACACATTGTTTATCAGCTAACAAACTTGGAACTTGTGCTTCTAGAGAGATGCTGGAGAACAAGAGGACACAGCATGGCTGCAGATGCCTGCAGTCTCTGCATTTATCAGACTGAGGCCCAGGGAATGAGAGTTCCAGGCCACCCTGAGAAGCATACTGTACTCCCATCTCAAAACAAAAAAATTAAAAGTCAACCCCCCATAAAAAGCAAAAAAAAATTCAGCTAAACTGCAAACAAGGGACATCAAGGGAATGGCCTGATGGTAACACCTATGTTACAGGAGCCCTTAATTGTGCCAAACACTGGAAGACCTCCTTTGCCCCCCTCCCTCCTGTACCTCATGTCAGGCACTAGCTCATCAGTTCACTTAAGGGGAGACCGGGCAAAAGTTAAGTCATGTCTCCAAGGCTCCAGGACTAGTTTGATCACAGACGTGACACTTGCCTTCTCTTCTCCACACCCCCATCAGAGCCCAGTCTACACTCTGTCACCAGGAAGGAGGCCTCCTGGGTCCTGGGGCATCATTAATAGTGTTCACAAATACTTGTTTTCTGCCACGTGGAAAGTGCGCCCCCTGGTGCCCTCCTTGAAGTTAGCAGGATTGTGGGACCCGCCCTAGGGACAGGTGAGCAGAAAAGACTTGTTAGCTGGGGGCAGGAGCTTTAACAGCCAATGAAGCTGCAGAGCCTCCTTGGGCTTCAGCAACTGTGGTGTGTGTAGAAATAAAGTCTCCTGTGTACAGGTCCTTGTTACCCACAACAAACAGAATCCCTGCTGCCCCATGTAAGACCTGCAGTGTACATGAGAAATCAACCTGGGGATGTAGTAATAGGGAGATGTCCCTGTGGATAGGAGGAGCACTTGCTACACAGTCATGAGACTCTGAGTTCAAATCCGCAGCACCCACTTAACCCCAGCCCTGTGGAAGGTAGAGGATAGCTGGGACCTGCTGATTACCAGTCAGTTCTCAGGGAATGAGACAGGGTGATAGAACAGGACTTTTAACACCTCTTGTGGCTTTTATATATGCATGAGTACATGCTCCTTCACACACACACAAACACAACACACACACACACACACACACACACAGAGGCACCAACGCACGCACACACACAAGCATGCACACACGCTCTAAGAAGAAAAAAACTTCACCATTAGATCAAGGAATTTTGTTACTGGTGCTAATTACTGCCCAGCCTCTTGGCATGTCCTTCATAGAGTCTGTGATGATTGCACTCACTTGCTCTGATTCTGAGGTCACTGAGGTCAGATGAGCATCCTTAGAAATGCAAGACTGCTCCGCGCTGTACCAGGTCTTTGAGGTGTGTGAAAAGTAATAGAAGTTCCCCCTGAAGTACTTCCAGCCTCGGGACACCATCTCTAGGATGTCACCTGGAAAACAGGGGCCCAGGTAACTGTGGTGTTTCCGGTTCTGCTGGATTCTGGGGACAGTGGTGCATAGATCCAGACTCTGAGGGTCCTTAGGCTCCCAGTGTCAGGGACTGGAGACATTCCATTGTAACTCTAGAGGTCTGAGACTTGTGAATAGAGTCTCTAGAAAAGATACAGTGTCAGGAAGGAGAGAATATGAGAGGAACACTCCAGGGGCCATTACCCTGGGCCTTGACTCAAAGTAATGAACTTCATGGAAAAGGCAAGATAGAGACCATGTGTGACATATGCTATTAGTAAATGTCACTGTGTGAGCTCAATGAGAAGCTGGCTGTACCAGTGGGGATGCCTACCCCTCCCAATTTCAGACCCAACATGCTTGTCTCAAAGTGCCCTCCAAGGAGTGAAAGCTCAACTCTGAAATCTAGGTGTCTGCCTCAACTTCCCCATCAGCTTCTGCTGAGGACTGTAGATCTGAATTGATTATGTTGCCTTGCAGGCTTTATTTGTTCTTTTTCTTGAAACCCTTACCCAAAGAAATCCTCTGCTCCTCAAGAAACTCCAGCAGAGGATCTCAGGGGAGCTTTGCCAATTTGATTTCTGCTGGATGTTTTGAGTACCCAGTTTGATCTTTGCTATTTCTCTCACTTACGTATCTGTCTGTCTATCAATCATCTATCCATCTATATTTGTTATTCATTCCTTTATTTTTAGTTTACTATATCCTTAATAAACTCACTCTCTCAAAACCCAAAATATGACTATTTCCCATACAATACAGAACACCAAGGTGGACTGCCATTATGCCTCTACAATCTGCACCTCAGTGTTGAGACCCATGCTAGGCTGGTGCTGTCCCTCCTGACTGCTCCATATCCCCTCAGGCCAATAGTTAAGGCCTTTTTATGTGGTGATTTGAAAGAAAATGGCTGCTAAAGAACGTGGTGGCACTATTAAGAGGTATAGCCTTGTTAGAGGAAGTGTGTCACTGTAGGGGCGGGCTTTGAAGTCTCTTTGTCAAGCATTCCTCAGTGTGAAAGCCAATGACTTCCTGTTGTCTGCCTACCAAGATGGAAGTCCTCTCAGCTCCAGCACCTTGTCTGCCTGCATGCTGCCATGTTCCCATCATGATGATGATGGACTGAACCTCTGAAACTGTTAGCAAGCCACCCTTAACAAAATGCTTTTTATAAGACTTGGAGTGGTCATGATGTCTCTTCACATCAATACTAAACCCTAACTAAGACACCTACCTTGTTAACTTCTATGCCCACCTACAAGCCAGCTGGTCTCCCGTCAAGGACAGTTAGGGTTTGTGGCCACTGGTCAGCCTGCAGGAAGATCTTTTCCTATACTTACTCTGCTCTTGGAGCATCTTGCTGACATTCTCCAAGCTGGTCTGCAGTCTTCGGACCTGTGCATTCAACGTGCTGGCTTTATCCAGATCTCTTTGTAGCTCTGGGATTTTGGCATTAAGATTTTCAACCTTCTCCCAATTTTTTATTAGCATACTCATCTGAGCACTGGCATGCTCCATGCTGGTTCTCAAAGACAGGATCTGAGAATGCACCCGGGTGAGGCTCTTGTTCAGAATCTGCATCTGACCTTCAGCCTCCTCCACACGGCCTCTGTCCTTCTCAAGGACAGAACCCAGGGTGCTGATGTTCTCCACACGACCTCTCAACATCTGAGCATCACTCTCCACATCTAATATTTTGGCCATTAACCTGGGATCTGGATTTGAGAAAGTCAAGAGGTCAGTTGAGGGGTTCCTAAGTCACTGAAGTGGGTGTTGTGTGATGAAAGAGGAAATCATGCTTCCCAAAGGACCAGGACAGTCCATGGAACTGCCACCTACTCTACACCCACTCACTAATATGCACAAGTGTGTATCATGTGCTACCATGTGTCGGAAACACTGGTTGGCACAGGCAAGGAGGAGACCAAGGGACCTCATGAACAAGAAGAGGGGGAACCCAGCCCTGAAACACCTTAGTATGGTCAGGGTGAACTTGGTAAAGGGCATCCTTAGTCACCCGTAAGCACTGCATCACTGAGTCCCCTCTGAGCCTATGAGATAGCACTCAGCCAACTCTGGTCAAAGACACAGCCACCAGATAGGGCAGAACACCTGTCCTTTGTCTGCCCACAGGCTGCTCTATGGCAGGACCATAGGCATGCAGACTCCAGAGCACACAGAGGGGTATTAAGCTATTTCTGCCTTTCCCTGGCCCAAATAAATAAAAATGAAACTTTTTCAAAGAAGTTCTCATGAAAAATGCAATGCTGGAAGCAACGAACAGCCCAGCATGAGATAACATGCCATTAACACAGCAGAGACAGGCTGATGTCAGAGAATTTTAGACAGGCCAGCCTTGGCTATGGGGGGTTGGGTGGAGGAAAGAAAAGAGTAAAGACAAGACCAGGAGTCTAAGATAAGGTCAAGGTCATGGTCAATGTTGGCACCTGGCAGGGTGTGACTGAGAATCTGAGACCACACACAAAGGCCATGTAAAGAGAAGACATTCCCTCCCTATTTTTTCTAGAGACTTGACAGAAGGGAAAAAGGTGTGTGACCACAGTAGAGACCAAGATGCTTCTAGAAGAGGAATAAGAAACTCCAGGTATAAACATACAAGAGAGTGAGGAGACCATCTGGGAGATTCACTGGCTTTTTTAAGTTCTCCATCAGCTCTGAGGAGAAGTGGGACCCTGTTCAGATCAGGAGACATCTCCGAGCTGAGTGACAGGGTGCTGAGAGAGGCAGAGGTACAGATGAGAACCTTGGTGACTGTTTCCTGGACACTGAGGAGAACCCCTGAGAACAGACATTCCCTAACACCAGTCAGAAAATCCTCCAAGAACCCCGGGGTAGAAGAAGCTTTGAGTCAGCATCCAGAAATATCAGGAAACTTTCAGAAACATCATAGATTGAAAACACCAAAGACAGAAGCAAAAGGGTTTAGGTCCCAGGGAACCCAATGACTCACAGAAAACAGCCTGGAGCACAATAGAGGTGACCAGCACCAATGACAGACAGACGAAGGCCACTTGGCAGCTGAGAGGTTTCCTTAGGACTGCAGACAGATCCGACTTGGGGGGAGGCTCTGGAAGGAGACACGGAGGTGTGTTAAGGATCAGTGAGGAGTGATGACCAGTATATACACCAACTGGGCTTGGAGCAATAGCCAGCACTTGCCTTGAGGCCAGAGGGAGATGTTCTGTTTGTCCACTGTGAAGTGGGCATCAGGTGCCTCCTTCTCCTTCATCTCCACCTCTGGCACAGGTTCTTCTGGGTGCCTGTGTCTCCAAGGGGGTTTTATCCAGAAAGAAACAAGAAATGATCCCAAGGCAGGTAACTGTGTCATACCCAAGTTCCCTGTTCTTGGCTAAGACATGTTTCCAGGCTGAGACCACAAACCAAAGAGCTGGGCTATGGGGAGGGGGGTGGACCTGGCTTCTTCCCTGGGGCACAGATATTTTTCAATCATCTAATCTTAGGCTCTCCGTTGTCTCTTGTAAAGTGCCCCTCATCTCTCATCCAGTCAACATCTCTTCACTCACTCTACAAACACACACGGAGAGTCTTCTAAGAGTCCAATCCCGGACCCCAGAGATGAACTACTCAGTTTTCTAACTCAGGCAGCTTGCAAGATGACAAAAAAAAAAATCCTGAGCATGTAAATTATAATACCAGGTGGAGAACATGGGAGAGGATGAATATGCTCTGTCAACGGACACACAGGGAACAGAGTGATAGAAGCAGTGACTGAGAGCTGGGCTCACTCAGTGTCTGGGAAATAAGACTCATAGGATGCTAGGGGAGCTGTAGACAGCTCTGGTCTATGTACATGTGGCCTATGTGGCAGGGGGTGGGCATGGGTCCAAAGAGGCATCTAGTCAGATGATGTGTGCCCTTTGGGACTATCATGAGGAATTTTACCTCCTTCTTCTGGGTTCAGGAAGGGACTTCAGGCAGGAAAGGGGCTATAAAGAGCAGCTGAGGGTCTAGGGAGATTAGTGCTTGCCACATAATCATGAGGATTCATATCTCCAGCGCCCATGTAAATGATTGGTGCACCAGCAGGCACCTATAACCCCAGGCTAAGGAGGCAGAGATGGAGGATCCATGGAGATCCCTGGCTAGCCAGTCTAGCAAATAGAGGGCTCTAGGTTCACTGTTTCTAAAAGAAGGTGGAAAGTGATTGAGGAAGTCACTGGAGTTGAATTCTGGCCTTTTAAAGAATGCACACACATAAAAACACATTTACACACACATGCACACAGAAAGAGAGAAAGAGAAGAAGGAGGAAGAGGAGGGGGAGGAAAGAAGAACAGGAAGAAGGAGGAGGAGGAGGAGGAGGAGGAGGAGGAGGAGGAGAAGAAGATCCCAAAGATCTTCCTGACCATGGTTAGGAGTCTAGACGTGGGTACAGGAGTCTGGAAGCAGAGAGACCGATTAGGAGTCCCCCTGCATGAAATGTCCTCAGATAAGATTATATAATTTTATAACATGCAACACAGAGATTCACATTGTTAAGTGTGAGGCTTGGGTTCTTCTCCATGCTTCCTGCAGCTGGTGTATCTCACATAAAGGAGGAAGGCCCAGCAGCAGTTGACTCAGCCTGCCCTTTTATCTCTCTCCTCCCCTGGGTCCATGAACAGAGTTCCCTAGGGAGGAGATTCTTGGAATACTGAGGAGCTGATCTGTGGTTCAGCGAAAGAGTAACTATTTTCCTGAGAAGCCTCTAATGCTTTGAATGAGTCTGCTAAATCTCAGATCCATGGTACATAGTGGAGTCTAAACAAATATTCCTCAGAGGGCAGGAAAGAAAAGAATGGTAAAGAAGAAGGAAAATGACAAGGAGAGAATGAAGGATTTGGCACAGATGATTGGATGGACGGAAGACAGACATCTGCATGTGTGATTAGGAAGATGAGATAATGAAGGGAAATGTGCAAATGGATGAATGGCTGGACAGAGGACCAATGGATGGATGGACAATGAGTGAAAAGATGAATGGAAGACCAACATATGAATGACTTGGAGGACAATGGATGAATAGGTAGAGAGAAGGTCAGGGTTGAATAGAAATGGATAGAGGAACAATGAAGAATA
>PVIH01030558.1:0-12039 GCA_004025045.1 Sigmodon hispidus | reverse complement strand
ATTATGTTTATTTATGCTAGACATCTTAGCCTTATATTTTTTATGTTGAGATCTCTTAAAATAGGTAGGTATAAAGTATATTATATAAAAAAGTAAAAGGACTCCTGGATGGAGATAACTTTTAAATGTGTAATCTTGGAAATAATTTTTTATTATTATTGTGAAAAAGTGAGTAAAATTTTGAACATTTATCTGGTTGAACATTTTAGAAGAAAAAAAAAAGCCTTATTTAGATGTAATGAGAACTTATGGTCAGCAGGTGTCGAAGTTGTGATCAGCAGCGGCAGCAATGGTGTGGGAAATGAGGTGGCGATTTGGCTGTGAGGGTCTCTGTTAAATGTTTTAACAAATTTTATCAGGCATGTGCCACCAGAACAGGGTCAATCTGTCTCTTAGAAGGTCCACTGCACAGATTTGTTTTTGGCTGTGTACAGGAGACTCCTGTGTAGATAGGAACCAAAGCTGTTTAGACCAGCTCTGTCTGTGGGTGAGGAACCCAACGGGTTTGTGGAATTAGCCACATGTTGGGCACCAATTATCACGGTATGAACCCGCCGTGAGATATGTTTTAAGTAAGGTTTATTTTGTGAGAATCACTTATAAAACAGAAAAGGTTTTAAGAAAAATTAAAGACATAACCACACACCGCACCACAGAACTCCCGTGCCAACGGCCTGGCACCAAGCACTTCCCAAAAAACACCGCCCAATCATGAGAGCTCCCGGACCTTCACAAGAGAAAGCCTACTTCTTGTCTCTCTCCAAGTGTTGTCTGAAGCTCGTTCTCATTGACCACGCCCCTCTCGGCTCCGGCGCTGCTGCAACCTGCTCACATGTGTAGCTTGTAATTTCCTGCTACAGCACCTCTCGGCCTCCAACCTGCGCCAGGTGAGCTGGGGGGCCGGAAGCAGCTGTGGTCTCCCTCCTGCAGACTCCAGGAGCCTGAGCCTGAGCCCTCACAGAAGCCACCTGCTGGGTCTACCTGTGATCCTACAGCGACCCTTCCCCCTGCCAACGAAGCACCTCAATGGTGGGGGCTTCCAAGCATGCTGCCTCCTCGACTCCACCGGCTCCCTGCTTTCCAGGGCTGGGCCTGTGGAGAAGCTCCAGCAGGCCTTAGAGGACATCTCCAGGTGCCCGTGGGCGTGGCACAGTGAAAAGAATGGCCACCCGAATGACAACGTTGGCCCTTTGGGACCTCTGAGGCCTGAGACGGCAGGTCTGCACAGCAACACTCGGCCATCGCTGGGAGGAGACGGCCCTGTGGACAAGCCCTCAGCCCTGGATGAACAGAAGACTCACCGATCCTGGAAGAAGATGAGCCGAGGCCTGCATAGCGCCCGACCAGAAGAGGAATCCACCGGTGAGAAGCTGGGATGTGACATCGCATGCAGCCAGTCAGAAACGCTGGCGAAGGTTTCCTTCCTTCCGTAGAAGACCTTGTATATAATATGAAAAAGCTGCTCTCAACCTTTCCCCCAACCCTTTTAGAAAGACCTTTGGCTAAGTCTGGACATCAGATGTAGAGATTGCTGATGCAGGGTAGAGTAGAGGTAGAAATTCACACGTACATTCCCAGTCCTCTTAAAAAGCCTCATAGAGCCATCTTCTAAAAATGACTTTGAAATGGAATTTTTTAGGCCACCTCTAGAAAGACCCCGGGAGCAACATTCATCCTTGTTTGTTCAGTAGGTTAGAGGATCCAGCCCGAGGAAGAAGAGGCCCGGAGCCAGATTAGATGTGTGAAGACATCTTTTTTGGCGGTCTAACTATTGTATTGTGTGTACATTTTATTCATCTACCCACCACCATTTGTGTGTATGTTGACGATGCCAAGTTTTTTTTTAAATGTCTTTCTTTCTAGATGCTCTGAAGTGCCTGACATTTTATACGTGTAGTAAAACAACACATTATATAAATACGTTTTTGTTAAGATTCATTTGAAATATTGTTTGGGGAGGACTAGCCAACACTTCCTGAGCTGTGTTTGTGCCCTGGTTCCCAAGAGAAGGAAGTGCAGATCTCTAAGCCTTTGTGTTCCATGGGTGGAAAAGGAACCACTGTCTCATTTTGTTTGGCTTTGCTGTGTGCATAGTATGTATAAAGCATAAAGGAGTCCTAATTTACAACATCTAGTCACTACATGTTAAAGAAGTTGCCAGTGTATGACTAAGTAGAGGTAGTAATAAATTTGTACTTTTTGTGTTAAAATGTTTTTGTCTTAAAAATTTTTAGTTATTACTCTTGATACATGTGTGCTGTTTACTGGACTGCTGTCTACACAGTAGACAGCAGTCCTTACTTGAAACATCTGGTCTATCTAGATGTTTAGAAGTGCCCAGCGTATGTTAAATGTAGAGGTAGTAAAATTATCACTTTGTAAATATCTTTTTGCTAAAATTCATGAGCTGCTGTCTTTGGGGGAGAATTATGAACTCCTCTGAGCAGTGCTATCTGTACTTGCTCAGTGGTTTAGAGGCAGTCCTGGGAGGCAGCAAGGTCATGTACTAGTGTGTTTATATGAGACCTTTTTCAGATGCCATTTCTATATATTTATATTTTGTTTTGCTGGGTGTATACTGTATATAATGGACAAATATGTCTAAAATTTTCAGCTTCTAGTCCCTAGATATTAAAGAGGTCCCCAGTATATGGAAACATAGTGAAATTAGTACATTGTATACACTGTCAAAATTTATAGGAAAGATTGTTTTGTAAATGATTTAGGGAATATGGATTTGTTCAACTATCTCTAAGCATTACATATGCCTATGTTTGTCTACCAGCCTGAAGGGAAAAGGAAATGGGTCAATGCCCAGATGGTTATATTTAGAAAATACCTCAGATAATCACCATTGCTTTGCATACAGTTTTATTTACCAGTGCAATGTGAATAGCAAATAAGTTCTTACATGAAATATCTAGTCTTTCTAGATATTTTAGAAATAATGGGATACTATTTTATGTAAATAGTTTTTTGAAAAACTGGAGATACTATGTTTAGAGTATCATTGATAACTCACCTCTGAGAACAGTACACCAGCTGTACTTGTTCAGAGGATTGAGGAGGTGGGAAGGAATGAACTGCAAAAGAATTCCATTAGTGTGTTAGACATTTTTAGCTTACCCACCCACCCTGTATGTTATATACATTTCATTTAACTTTGCTATACTGTATATATTGTTCATACCAGACAAATGAGTCCTATTTTATGGTATCTAGTCTCTAGGTATTATAGAGGTTGCCAATGTATGACAAAAGTAGAGTTAGTCAACTAACACATTCTATACTTGGTTCAAAATCCATAGCAAGTGTGTCTTCTGGAAAGAGTTGTGACAGGTGCCTGTGTCACTTGATACAGGGGAGGGATGGAGAAAAAGAAGATCAGAGACCAGAATGTTCTCAGCAGAAGACACTTTGAAATCTAACCATTGTTACATGTGTGTGGTTTCAACACTACTGTGTATATAGGGGACACATTTTATGTCCCCATCTGAAACATCTAGTCCTTCTAGGTGTTTAGAAGTGCACAAAGTATGTTAAAGGTAGATGTAGTAAATAATACATGTTGTAGATTCTCCTGTTTAAACTCATTAAATTCTGTCATTTGAAATGGAATGATAAAACCGCTTTTGAGCAATACAGAAGTGCTGGTTTGGGAGGGAGGAAGAAAGCTTATGAAGGGCCTAATGCTAATATAAGTTTTGGTAATGCAAGATTAGCCATTGTCCCTTTTATTTGTACATCTTATTTTGCAATATACTGTATATACAGAAGACAGTCCAAATATGCCTAGTCTTCCTATATGGTACAGAGGCTGCCAGTGTGTGACAAAGTAGAATTATTGAAAAGATATGTTTTAAAGCTGTGTTAAAATTCATTAAGGGGGGACTTTTTAATATCTAAAATCATGACAAGAAAGATAGGAGAGGCTCTGGACCAGATCATTACTATTTACAGGTATATTGGGCATGTGTGGTTTTTTTCCTGTACTGCATTGTACATATGCTGGGGAAACTGAAGTGTTATTGGAAACATCTAGTCTTTAGACTTCTAAGTGCATAGTGGAGTTGGTGTGGTAATGCATACCTTTTTTAATCCTAGGTTGAGGCGGGTGGATCTAGTGAGTTCTGGGCCAGCCAGGGTTACATAGACTTTGTCTCAAAACAAGAAAATGTGCATGATGGACTGGCAGAGTGGCACAGCAGGAAAAAGCACTCACTACCCAGCTGAGTTTGATCTCCAGGATCCACATGATAAAAGGAGAAAACTGATTCACAATAGTTTTTTAGCCTCCATACAAGCACAGTGGCATATATGTGCCCACATGGATACGTTATCCTGTAAATGTAAAACAAATGCACAACATGGTAAAAATAAAGGGTTAACTCCTTTTGAGGATTGTTATTTCATAGGAATGGTTGCACTGGGGGAATGGAATCATTAAACTTTGTCTTTGAGCAGATACTGTTACCAGATGGTGAAGGTGGATAGGGGAAAGAATAGTGCAGCGTAAGGAACTATGCCTGTTGGTTGTTGGTTCCTGGTTTCCTAGCCATTGTTCCAGTGTGCATTTCAATTAATGTTGCCAAGTATTAGAGGATAAGCCCCGGAGCCCAAAGGATGTTAGAAGTAGCAAAGTAATCTTACAAATGTCTTAGAAGGGCGTCCTCTTACAAAGGGGTGACCTATGTAATGCTCACTAGAGTCATCCAGAACTGAAGTTGTGCAGGGAAGACAATGGAGGAGGAAGAGCTCTTTGCTAGGACCACTAACTACATCTAGAAGACAGTTACAACTGTACCCAGGGATCTGATCCGTATGTGCATTCTGGGAAGATACCTGTGTATATTATGCACAGAGTTAATTTACAACATTTGAACTTCATAAATGTCCTAAAGGAGAGCATATGGTTAGAAGTACAGTTTGACAGAAAGGTTCTTCTCAAGCACAGAAGTGTTAAGCCATGTCTGGACAGTGTGAGTTAATTCATGTTGTTTCACTAGCTATGGAGGGGCATAGGGAGGCTCACAGGGCGAGATCTGCAGTGCTGTGTTTAGATTGTCATCCTGAGAACCCTGGTGTAGGTGTATCTTCAGTACTCCACAGGAATACATTTATTGAGCAGGAATACACTTTCATATTTTAGTCTATAGATCTGATAATAAACTTAGGAATGCTGTACTTAGTGTGTCTGTTACTTTGTGTTTTCTTGTAAGCTGAGCATTGAAGGAATGCAGAATTTTAATTGTAACTTCGCCAGTACTTCTATCTAGAAGCCTGCTGCCATGTTTGTCTTCTATGAAATTTTTGTTGCCAAGGAAGACAGGATTACAGTTTTGTCTGACAGATTAAGGTAGCATGGTATATTCTTGGTTATCAAAATATTCATGTAGCGTGGGGTTTTTAGTTGATGAATATTCACAATGTGGTGGAAAGCATGCTACATGCTGTATAATCTCAGTTTACCTAAATGTATGTATACTTGCAGCACCTAGAAGGACACATCAAGCTGAACTGCTTGTGACTGAGTGACTGTTCTTGGCTTCTTGTGTTTTGTTTCCTGTAATGCACATACTACAAAATAAAAGCTTCTTTTAAAAGCCAAAAAAAAAAAGGAAAACTGAACAACACAATAAGAAATTAACATGCATGGATCTTCCACCAATATTGAGTGTTCACCCCCTGTGGTTCTCTCTTTTAAAATATCTTGTTTCTTTGGGGTTTCTTAATATTTCATTAAAATCAAAACAACAAAAAATAATAGTGTTAACTTGAATTTTATTTTTGAAATTTATATTTAGTAAATTGGTCAAGCTTTGTTTTTTTCTTGTTCTCTGAAAGTACAGAACAAGTTTATTCTCCATAAGCAAGCACATTGCTTTCTTACCTACTTATGATTTAAGGAGCAAGTTTTGTGAGAGTGTTCAATATTTTTTGGGGAATGAGGAATGTGATTACCATTTTCACAGCATTTATCACTTAGGGATAATTAGGTGAGAAACATTGGCCTTGTCCTGGAAAAAGAGGAATAAAATGGAGAAGGTGATAGGATAAAAAAGTTTACTGAATCCATTATATTTTTGTGTGAAATCAAATCAAATGGATTATTTTTAAAGTTCTATGAAACAAGGAATATATCATCAGAAAAACTCTGAAAGTTCTATAGCAGCCTGAGTTTATAGATACCAAGTGAGGCTAAAATTAAATGAGCAAATATAATACAGTTTTGTGTACTCAGCAGGTTTATATTAATAATTAACTTAATTTATAACAAATACTGTTCACTTCCAGTCACTCTCTTTTTCCCATCTCCTCATTGGAGTCCATTTCCTCCAAAGGAACATCTGACCCAGTCTTGATGTTGGGGTGAGGAAATCGGACTTGCCTGGAGTGGATGCTAAACTAAACCACCTTGGGACTTTGGGACCTCCTTCCCTTTCTTGGGAGGAGATAAGGAGAACTGAAAATTTGTACAAAGACTTATGTTTTCATAAGCTTCACATGTTCCCTGTGCTATGTTCCATATTTATGTCTAGAATTAATACCGCTGATTCAATTACTTGAATCTCATAGTTTAAAAAAACCTAACTAAAAAAAAAATCTGTCAAAAATCTCTTGGGTTTTTTATAATAGAAAAAATATATTGGTGGTTGTACTTATGGCTGTCTAGTTAAGATAGCTTACTGCTCTTCTTTAGGTCCTAAGTTGAATTCTTAGCACCCATGTTGGTCATCTCACAACTGTTTGTAACTTCAGTTTCAGGTGATCCAATGCCCACTTCTGAACTCGGTGGGTATATTTATACACACACACGTGTGTGTGTGTGTGTGTGTGTGCAAACACACACACATAAAAATAATAATTCTGAGTAAGATAAAAAAGCACAAAAAAGAAGACCATTGATGAGGATATGTGTACATAAGATTAGATGGTACAATATGGAAAGCTTATGAATCAAAGCTCACATATATAGTTATGTATGTACTGTTCTACAATGTTTCAGCAAAAAATGGAATACATTTATTAATATTTTCAGAAAATTATTATAGGGCAGAAAGTAACTTTCATTTGTATATTATATTACTTTTTCTGTTATTTTTTTAAATTCACAATTACCATTGGTTCTAAATTGCTCAATAATGTGCCATATATGTTTGAAGCAAAGAAGCAATGTCATATATCATAAAGCTTAGTCACTGTGAAAATTTGTGGCATGGGTTTGTATAAATGCACTCTATAGTGTTTAAACAATGCATAAGTAATGTAACAGATTGTCTAATAATTTTTTTCATGCTGGGCAGTGGTGGTGTACACCTTTTCTTCCAGCACTCAGAGGCAGTGTCAGGCCAATCCCTATGAATTTGAGTCCAGCCTGGAACTTCAAAGTAAGTCTCAGAACAGCGAGAGTTGCTGTATAGAGAAATCTTGTCTTGCAAAACAAAATAAACAAACTCTTTTTATTAAATGACTCAGAATTGTAAAGCTACACCCAAAAGCAATATATACAATGACTTTAGTAAAGAAACAATATGTAAAATTAAAAGGATTATGTTCACAGATCTAATTTCATTCCTGATGATAATTAATTATGTCTGGTGGGGCACTGAGGTGATCCTGATGTGGAAATTAGAAGTGATAGCTCCAACTCTAGGAATTATGAAAGCAGTGAATGACTATAAGCTTGATGTCTTCAGAGAACTTTCTTGCTGAAACCATATTTAATGCTTCAAATTAAGGACAAAGAGAAGTCTTTGATGCATAAAAAATGTACCCAGACAAAGGATCCCTTATGTCAAAGAATCTTGTTATATGTGTTAGAAAAATTTTAGAGTTATAATTTAGTTATGTTTTATAATTATATTTAGTATGATCTATGAATTGGAACCAATTTTGATGCCAAATTGGAAAAATGATTTGACATCTTCTTAAATATTTTGGCTGTTTTCCTCACAAGTAAAGTTTCAAAGATAATTTAATGGAATATCACTTATCATGAAATGCAAATAAGCTAGAAAAGACAATGAATGTGGCATTGAAGCATCCTTTGGGATATGCAACAAATAACTTCCTCTGGAAAAAAAGTACAAAAGAAGCCAAAAAAACTACAAAAAGGTAAGATTTATTCAACAATACAAAATAAGTGGAATATATCTCTTTTGCTCAGTCAATGGACACCAAGGAAAGCTAAAATACATTGATAGACGTTTTGATTTTTTAAACAATAAAATAATTTGCTATGTTCAATCATTTGAAAGATATGTGACAACTGGTTCAATATTCTAGATAGATATGTAAAGAATGATTTTGGTAATCATATAGATTTATATCTAGAGACATGAAATTTATGTTATCATTATTTTACGCATTGTCAAGGATGCCGGTTTAAAAAAATTGAATGGGCAAATTTTTCCCATTTCATAGAGTGCTGCTTTTGTGATTAATTGTGTTCTTTGATGGGCACAAGCTATTCAGTTTTCCTATGTATCATTTATTATATTTTTATCTTATTGCATTTGTTAATGTTTTCTGTTCATGAAACTGTCTGTTTTGCCAATGAGTTAAAGGGTATTTTTTTCTTATTCATCTATTAGTTTCAGTGTATCTGCTTTTATGGTGACATTTAAATTTTTATGCTCATCTTATCATCTAAGATAAGGTGATTTATTCACTCCTTATACAGAGAAAGCAGAATCAGATGTGTACATTAGATTCTTCATGGCTCATGGGCAAGAGGAGGCTGACAGTAGGTTAGCATCCAGCAAGTATAAGAAACGCATTTACCAGGAACAAGCTGTGATTAATAGAAAACAATAAGTAGATGACAAAGATAAAAAGAATGTATCAATGCAGCCAAAAGTGTTTATGGGGAAGATGACTGTTTTGGTGGCTCTAGACACAATGGGGGATCTTAATGAGGCTTTGTTCCAGGGTAGGTGTTGCATTTTCTGCTTGTATGTTGCAAAAGGCTCCATAGAAGGCTAACATCCATATTATTTGGAGAACTAAGAAAAAGGAAATATCAAGCTGTTACATATATGAGAAAGTGAAAACATTATAGTTGATACTTGACAGAATTATTAGATAAATTGTGGTGCGTTTTTACAATGGAATATTATCCAAGTATTAAAATATATCAAGAAATTCACTGGTAAAGGATGGAAATAGGAAGTAACTTATGCTGAGGGAGATCACCAAAACCCAGAGAGACAAATAGGGAATATATTTACTAATATGTAAATATTTACAGTAACATCAATGATAATAAAGAATTATAGAATCCACATAATCGCAATATTTGGGTATAGAATAATAGACAAGATGACTAATAGATGTATAATTCAGAAATATAGAATAGATTATTATGTATGACTGGTGAAGATTGAGTTTTGCTGTGGGGTAAAGCATTTTTAAATGGTATCTTTTCTCAAAAATAGGTGATTGTGTTTGTAAATCTGGGTAATCTCTTTTCCTTCATTGGCATACACATTATTTTCTTGTACCAGTATCATTATGTAGTTGTCGTATTTCACCATTGTTTTGACACTTGTGACAATGAATGTTTGTTATTTTAAAATATTAAATTTTAATTACCTCATTTAATATCCATATATATGTATGTTCTTATCTGCATGAGAAGTATATATACCATGCCTAAAACTGCCCTGAGACTGAAGTTAAAGGCATCTGTGAACCACTAGGTGCTAGAATCAAATCCAAGACCTCTGTTACATCTCACCTGCACTCTTAGCAATGGAACATTTACTCCAGTGTTATTTCAATGTTCCTTTAAAATATTGCAATTTAAAAGATGTTACGTATCCTTTCCTCAGTGAGATTAATATCACTCTAGTTTGGTGAATATTCACATTGAGTATCTTCTTCATTCTAGCTCTCATTTTGTTGACATTAAATATGCAAGTTTAATATGATGTCTACTTTTGGAGTCAAATCTCTTCATTTTGAAAGCATTTGTGTAACACTTTAGAATAAACATTACCATGAGTGTGAAAATAAAAAACAATACTTTATCAGCCTCTCTCTGACAGGATAGTATGGTATCTTAGTTATGCTTTCTAATTTTGCAAAAGGATTACATGATCACAGCCACTTTTATAAAAGATAACATTTATGTGGAGTTCGCTTATAGGTCCAGAGTTTTAGTATTTTATTATCACGTCTAGAAGCATTCAACATGGTACATGCAGGCAGACTATATGTTGAAGTAAAATTTGAGAGTTTTTCATCTTAATTCCCGAAAAACAGGAAGTAAACATGATACCATTCTGTATGTAGCTTCAGAATATGAGACCTCAAAGTGTACATTCATAGTAACACAAATTCTTCAAAACTACCATATTCCATAGCTTCCGGTTTTGCTCCCAGACCAAGTGCTATCTGTAGAGTCCCAGCGCACTCTGGAGCAGGGACAGATAAACTGTGCTGGTCACCATACCCACAGCTCCTGCTGAGGGAATTTGCATGGCTACCTACCACCACCTCGAACTGAGCAGACCAACAACTGCAGGGGTCTCTGAAGGACAGACTCAGACCCTGACCAGAGAGGTGACAGGAGGCACACAAACCCGAGTGCCACAACTGACCAGGAGCCATCAAATCGTGAACCACTGAAGCCATGGGCAAATGTCAGTGCAAAAATTTACATAATAATACAAAGGAAACACGGTAACTCTAGAAGAGAGTGGCAATCTTACAAATACAAGACCTGAACTGAGCAATGAAGAGGAAACAGAAGGAAGCAACACCAAAAATTCCTTTTCAATGATCATCGAAGCTCTAAAAGAAGATATGAAAAAAAGCCTTAAAGAAATAGAAGAAAATACAAACAAAAAATTGGAAGAGATGAACAAATCTATGAAACAAACATGCCAGGAACTAAAAGCTGAAATAAAACCTGAAATAAAAGCTGAAATAAAAGCTGAAATAGAAGCAATAAAAAAGGCACAAATTGGGGCAAAAATGGAAATAGAAAACCTGAAGAAAAAAGCTTGAACCACAGATACAAGCATAACAGAGTTCAAGAGATGGAAGATAGAATCTCTGAAGTGGAAGACTCAGTAGCTCAAATAGATATATCAGTCAAAGAAAGTAGTAAAACTAAAAAAGCCATAACTCAAAATGTCCAGGAAATCTGTGACACCATGAAAAGACCTAATTTCAGAATAATAGGAATAGAAGAAGGAGCAAAATACTAGCTAAAAGGCACAGATAATGTTTTCAATAAAATCATAGAAGAAAACTTTCCTAACTTGAAGAAGGAAATGCCTATAAAAATACAAGAAGCATACAGAACACCAATAGGTATGATCTCAAAAAAAAGTCAGCATGCCACATTATAATCAAGCCACAAAACATACAGAACAAAGAAAAAAATTTAAGAGCTGCAAAAGAAAAGGGCCAACTCACATATGAAGGCAGACCCATCAGAATAACGCCTGACTATTCCATGGAAACGATGAAAGCTAGAAGGGCTTGGTCAGAAGTTATACAGAAGCTGAAACAGCATGGCTGCCAAACTAGAATACTATACCCTGCAAAATTATCAATCACCATAGATGGAGTAAACAAGGTATTTCAGGACAAAGTCAGACTGAAAGAATATCTATCTACCAATCCAGCACTTCAGAGAGTATTAGAGGGAAAACTCCAACCTAAGGACCCCAGATACACCCATGAAATCACAAACAATCAATAAGTCCACAGAAGAATACCCTAGAGAAAGGAAATAAGAAAAATTTGCCACCAAAAATGCAGGAAATATGAATCAATGGTCACTAATTTCCCTTAATATCAATGGTCTCAACTCTCCTATAAAATGCCACACACTAACAAGATGGATACAACAACAGAAGCCATCCTTCTGTTGCCTACAAGAAACACACCTCAACTGCAAAGACAGACACAGGCTTAGAATAAAGGGTTGGGAAAAGATTTTCCAGTCAAACGGTCCTAAGAAACAAGCAGGGGTTGCAATCCTAATATCTAACAAAGTAGACTTTAAGCTAAAAGCAATTAAAA